>CATIVE010000389.1:20917-47223 GCA_949628195.1 Phasia obesa
CCAAGATCATGTGATTTGACACCGTTGGACTTCTTTCTTTGGGGTTACGTCAATAAGCCAGGTGTACGTCAATAAGCCAGCAACTATTCAAGAGCTAAAGGATGAAATAATTCGGCACTTTAACGGCATAGAACCTCAATTAAGCCTCAGCGTCATCGAAAATTTGGAGCATCGGATGGAGGTCCGCCGCCGAAGTCATAAATGAGCCATACCAATATTATCAAAATAAAAAGAAATGACAATAATTTCCTAAACAATTTGTGTTTATTTCAAAATCAACATCGGCCCTTAAAATTTAACGGCATTTAAGAATTTTGATTTGTTCTTTAATAACTCGATGTTTTTTTTGCAAGTGGGCTTACGCCACTTTCAAAGTTATACGTTTTATTATTTCGTTAACGTATTATACTCAGCTTGCTGGAATCAACTTTGTAAGGGACACAACATTTTTGAAGCACTTATTGTTGCGCTTTAATTATGCATGATTTTTATTTAATTGTTTAATAATGCTATGAAATCAGTGTTTTGAATCCCCAGCAAAAAATCAATAGTATTTAGAAGCAGTAAAAGCGGCTACAAGCAAAATGACCCTATGAAAAATCGCCCAAAAGCAAAAATAAACAATAGCCTAAGAAATCTTCATATAAAATTGGGTAATATTTCATATGAAAAGTAACGCAAAAATTTGGGTGCTTTTTGTCGATTTTGGAGAAAAATTCATTTTATATTTTTCATAATGAATTGCCCATTTTTGATCGAAGAAATTTTTCAATAAGAGTGCAAAAATAATGGTTTAAGACATAGGTTAGGTTAGGTTAAATGGGCCGCCCGCACAAAGGCGAGTTCACTTGGAGGCCAATAAGACTCATTGTGATGCCCCAACGATCATCTACCGCCACCATTCCCTAGAGAACTCCAATACCGTTGGTTCGTGTAAATCAACCGGAGCTTTTCACAAAGCCTAATAGGCTGCTAAGTGTCGCATCCCTGAGACAGTCCAGGTCCTGAAATAATCTTTGGCCCAAAAATGTTTGCCTACGATCTTGAAGAGCCGGGCAGTCGCAGAGAAGGTGATGAACTGATTCCTCCTCTTCCTCATCCATAAAACTTCTGCAGCACCCTCCACGAGAGATTCCCATACCCACCGACATACGAATGGTTTAAGACATAAGTCTTAAAAACAATTTATTAAAAAAAACAATCTCTAATTAAAAGTACCTACGAAGTTTATCTTAAACTGCAGAAGTGTTAACCTTAAATATTCACCAGAATTAAAACTGGAAAAATTTCCAAGTTAGTTTCGGTATTTTCTTTTGCGAAAAAATTGCTAATTCACAGAAAATATATTGATATCACATTTAAAGTCGAAATAGTGGCAGTCTTTAAACAACTTTTGATTATTTAAGCAGGCAAACAAATTTTAATATAATATAAAAATAAACATACTTATCACAATAATTAAATAGTTCAACTCATATTTTTATTTATTTTATTATCTTTTCACATATTTGATTTCATTTCAGAACGCGTACAGTAAATTATTTGCGTACATTAGGAAGTTTTGAAGGAGTTTCATCACAGATTGCATATACTAATTGAAATTTTTATATTTTTTATTTAATAAAAATAACTATAAAATAAATATTCATTTATGTTTGGGCAAGGCGAATCTATTTTACTAGGTGGCAGCACGGCGAATTTAATTATTTTTTGCTTTACTTTTTTGTGAATAGCAGCTGTCAAAAATTCATTTATTTTTTTTAAATTTGAAAAAAAAAAATAAATAAAATTGTATTTATTTGAAAAAATTTTTCAATATTCAAAAAATACTATTAGAAAAGGTAAGGAAGAAGTGCTTTCAGTTGTTGGATGTGATATTTTCGTTAGTGCTTTTGGCGTCTGTCGTACATGTAACCAACAACAAAATGCATGTGGGTGTTTTTTGGTGTTGTATTTGTTGTCGCGGCGATGCCACCTTATATAAATTCGCCTTGTGTTTGGGTATTTTTTTTTCGAAATTATTTCCCGAAATTTCCAATTTTATTTTGGTAAATTTTTCGTTTTTGGGTGATTTTTCATAGCGTTATTTTGCATGCAGTCTGTAAAAACTGGTAGAAGCAATGATGCATTACATATGTAAGTATGTATTAAAGCTTTCGAAAGTGCAACGCAGTAAGGCAAAGCTTTGTTAGCGTTTTTAGCATGAATTTTATTATACGTACTTAGAAGTATTATTATGTCATTCTGGAAGGATTAAAATAAGTAAATGTTTTTTTAAACAAATTGTTTTTGAACTTTTTTGAGAGTAATAAAAGGAAACGTATATCTAAATCGAAATTAACATACTAATACAATATAATCCTAGTTTTGACTTATTAAAAGCTATTACAAGATTTTACAAAAATTTAAAAATTTGCTAATAAATCACAAAAAAATTTAATTAATTAAAATCACTAAAATCGCAAAATATACCAGTATATTTATGTTCACATTTTTTTTTTACTTAAAAAAAATGTTTAGAGGACACGAGAAATATACAATTTTTACTTAAAATTGCTTTAAGAAGTTTGGTCAAAAAGTATCCAAAAACAAATTCGTGTTTCTAGTCTAAGTATATTGTATGAGAGATGCAACAGTCCTCCATCTTAGTATGTATATTACTGGCCAGAAAATTATATACGTTACAAGTTTTTTTAGATCAACTGCGATGTTAATGAGTGAGCTATAAAAGTCTCTGTCTTTTAGTATAAAGTTTCGATCAGCTAAATATTTCTCTAACAATATAGAAGTTCAAGTTCAAGCTTGTCTAATGTTGGAGAAACGTCGATAAAAATCGCAGAGCAGAATGTTCTTTCTCCAAAGGCCTTTTCAACTACATTTACTAATCTGTGTGTTACGAACAAATTGTTTTTTTAGGAGAATTGCTTTATCCTTCCTCGCTTACATCAGTTTAGTTTTTTAACCGACTTCAAAAAAAGAAGGAGGTTATCAATTCAATTTTCAAATTCTCAAACAGCTTTCATATGTTTGACGGAAGGTTTACAGATTTTTATTATTCTACTTAATGGGTAGTCTTGAAACTTTGCATGAACTAATTTCTTATTAATGAGCATAGCCAAAAAAAAACAACTGGATTGGAATAGTACCATCTAATCGAAGTAGTATACATTATGTAACTTACGATCTAAAATAGGTAAATGAAATGATATACGAGTAACTCCGTTTTATTGTGCACAGTCGCGCACAGTTAAAACAGTGAAGCGTATATCGTAAACAAAGTCAAAATTTATTTTCGTAAGCCCAGGGAACTGTAATGTTGTACTCTAAGAATAACGTATTGTGTTTGAGTTAAAGCTTGATGATTAGAATTGGGGAGCCCAGTACCCCAATAAAAAGTAGTTACCCTATTCTAGAGAGCTTCAATGTCAGTGGTAGCGTTTTATAGTATAGTATAGTTTAGTTTATGTAAAAAAATCATGTGCTTCTTTACTTGTACACGTTATTCTCCGAAACAGCCTAACCTTTTATTTTTTTGTTTGTTACCATTTGTCAGAGACAATTTTCCTGTATTAAAAAAGACACCACAGGATGTACAAAGAATATAAAGGGTAATTAATTTCACCAGTGTTTAGAAAAACTATAAGAAGTTACCCTAATGTTTACAAAACTATAATGAAATACTGGATATTTTACAAAACAATAATATATTCCTTTGTAATATTTATTCTTCCACATTGTAACTTCTTAAGTTCCTAATGACATTACTAATAAAGGGTGGTTATTTAGGAAATTATTGTCATTTCTTTATATTTTGGGCGCCGCGACCTCGGCGGCACACCTCCATCCGAAGCTCCAAATTTTCGATGACGCTGCGGCATAATTGAGGTTCTGTGCCGGTAATGTGGGGAATTGTCTCATATTTTCGCTCTTGAATTGTTGCTGCGACGTACACCTTTTCCTTCAAATAACCCCAAAAAAGAAGTTCAATGGTGTCAAATCAATCAAATCATGATCTTGGCGTCTTGACATCGTCACCACGTGAGAAAACACAGCCACTGAATTTGTCGCGCAAAAGATACACGATCGAGCAATGCTCCATGGTTCAAATTGAGTTAGTCTGAAATTGAGAAATGTCAAATTAAATGCAGAAAAAACTTGACGTTTACGTGTGGTTTACATTCAACATCGGCCCCTAAAATTTTAACCACCCGTTAGAATTGATCCATTAAAACATAATTGGTGTTTTCATAATCTAAAGGTATTGCTTAAATATGAGTTTTCAGGTGGGTTACTGAGGTGTTGTAAACCTACGGTGACCACTATTTTGATTAACAAATAGTGAAAAAAATAAAAATGTTATAAATTTAGAACACTCTATTTTCAATTTAATTTTTATGAGTTTGCAATCTGATTCAATTCATAAGAAAAAAATTACAAATAGCGTACGTGAAAAAATAGTATATAAGAGGCTAAAATAGTCTACTGTCCACTATAATAGTGTACGGTTGGTCAGTGTATGTAAGCTTATCTCACCAACTTATACCCTGCGTTACTTAACAAATCTCTCTTTGTACAGATTTCAACACTGAATGAATTTCATCTACCATTCGAGTTAAAATTTTGCAGTTTTCTTTGGTAGTAGTTATTTACTAACTACAACTAGTTAGTAAATAACTAGTTGTGCCGCCGCTTCATCCTTGCAATATTTTGTTCAATTTTACTTTGAAAGCAATCCACACCAAATAAAGGTTCTCATCCTTTTTCTTATTTTCTCCACACTAAAATCTTGAAAAGATGCCAGGCATCAGGATATCAGATATGGCGATTTCTCGCCAAACGTGGCTATTTTAAATTTTTGTCGATACAATTTTTAATTTGGCTGGTTTTTGGCGAATTTTAAAATTGTTGGCGACTTTTCATTGTCTTTTGATCAACACTAAAAACTGAATAAAGGAATATCAAAATGGAAAATGAAGTAATTGACGTTATAAAAAATTTTTTTTTTTTTATAATTAAAGAAACTGGAAGGTTTCGGAACATATAAATTTATTAAAGGTTTCTTTCCATTTTAAAACTTTGCAATTCCCTACACAAACAAAATTCCTTGTTTTAAGAAAAATGTATAGATCCTAACATACCTTTGCATGGTTGTTAACCAGAATAGAAAATATTAAATTTTGTTTTAGAAAGATTATAAAAATTATGATTGTTCAAGGTATAATTATTGGTATAGACATTGCCGTCCCTGGCTTTGAATTTGAGAACGGTATTATCAATTGGTTTATGTAATACCACATCTTGGTTTTCGTTTTTTAAATAAAAAAATAAGAAACATTTTATATTTATGACGACTTTTTTTGGGCCAACAAAAAAAAACATGCAATTTTTAGCGTTTAAACTAAACAGTTAACAGTAAAATGTATTTCTTAAAAGTTGTATGTTAACAATCGATGACAACAGCCACTAAGTCAAAGTTAATGCCTCAAATAACTTGAAAAAATCTCTTAAATTTTAGCCAAATAACAAGTAATCGTATTTCTTGAAAAGTTATTTTAATTTGTAGTTCTTTCATTAAAATTTATACCAAACAAAATCTGTTTCGAAATAACAGTCAACTGTTTCATGAAGGGGTTCTAAAATATTTGCAGAGTTTCCAGGAAATTATGATCTCATCTTAATGCTAATAAAAATTCTATTTTACTATCCTACTCTCTTATTTGATGAACCACAAAATGTTTCAGAGTTGAATATCATTTTCTATTGTTACTGTGAAGACTTAAAGAAGCAATTTATTCCCATATGAGTTTGCTGCTTTTTCATTTTCACTTTATTTTCAACAAAGCTATTGTCTTAACGAAATTCTTTCAACTTAATCGCTCTAATTTCGTTCGTTATATCCAAACAAATATTTAAAACTTGTCTTAAATAATTTCATGCAATTTAAATTTATTACCAGTTTCATTCCTTCAAATAAGCTAAATCTTCTTCAATTCTTCATAAAGTTTTAACTTTTGTGCTCTTAGTATAAGTATAATTTAAACAAGCATATCCACAAATAACCAATCTTTGTTCCTAAAACAATTCTAAAACCAAAACGGAAATAAGACGAATAGGAAATGTAAAAAATATCCCCAACATTAACAACGACAATCATATAAGAAAGGTTTAAGAACAAGGGGAGCAGGGACAAGGAATAAAACACAAAAATTTAAAGTACTTTGCAACGTAAGCATGAGTTTGGACAAATACTATTTACTCACAAACTGACAGACACCCTTAGTCGAAGATTTTTTACTGTATAATGAAGTAAACAATAACGAAAAAAAGACTTTAGCTATAAACGAGTCATAGTCAAAACAAAGGAGGCCACTTGTGTACAAATAAAATATTAATAAAATAACAATAAAAATAAAACAACAAATTACGCTTAAAGCCACAAATAATTAAAAAAAATAAAGCAATTCAGAGCTCTGGATTCAAATTGAACAAAAAAATAAAAACAAAAACAATATAAAAAACTATTGAAAGCTAAAATGGAATTATCTACATCAAAGTACAGCAGTTAAATAATTCCCTATGTTTTTATCCCTAAGAGTCGCTGCACAATTATAAAAGAAAATTTAAACAATTCAATTACTAATTAAAGCAAATTTCCACTTGTAAGGTTAAGGTGGTTGGTAGCTGTGCAGAGCACCTGAAGAGATGAACAGCTTAATCTCTAACGATTCTCCTATGGCGTTGAACTGGGATATTCCGATAGGGATGGACAAGAAAGCCTCGTTAGGGGTGGAGAGATTAATAGCTTCAGGAACTCCGATTGCCACTAGCAAAGGGAGGATAGCGAAAGACAATGACAAAGAAACCTCGCAAAGGGTGGACGGGTCAGTCTATGAACAACACTATTTACGGAACTCTTCAATAATCTTAGAATTTTATATAACTGTTAGAGCCTATGTTCCTGAGTAATAACCAAGAGATGGGTACCTCTTAATAAAGTAAATATGTACATAAACCATAACTGAGCCACTCTAAAGTAAGGGTCTTAAAATTTTGTGTGGATTACTTTCAAAGAAAATTCAAAAACATATTGTAAGGACGCTTACGAAGTGGCGAACACAGCTAGTTTTTACATACTGCAAAATTAAATTTTCTCATACACACTATGAGCTCTTTCCTTGCGAGTGGAAATCGAAGTTGGTGCTTTTCAAAAAAATGCAGTGGTCGATCACCTAATATAAAAAATAACACATTTGAACAGAACATGTAATTGTACGTCATATTAAAGCTTCAGCTTCGATGAAAAATCAGTGGTTTTCTAATAAAAGTATTGCATATAAATTCAAGAAAAAAAAGTGTTGTTGCTTCTCTGGCTAAGTCATTGCCATTAAAATTGGTCAATAACATCTGTGTGCTCTGCTAAAGATGTGACAATAATGGATCCAGCCATTAAAAAACTCTTATTTGAAGATGTAAAGAACTTAAACAAAGCATTTACATAAGTAATTGTGTCTCATTAGATGTAAGTGTACTGTTCCACGTAAGTTGAAGTATTTGGTGCTACGTTACGAGTAGTTTTAATGGAATAACCATTTTTTGTACATATTGTTACGTTTTTACTTTACGTTGGGTTCTTTTAAATATAAACACACCGATTTTGAATTTTACTGTAAGTCACTTTATTTATTCTGCTTTGAATAACTTCTGTTGACACCACCACTCTCTTACAATCACGTCGACTGATCTCTTAGACGATTCAAAACACTTTTGCCATGCCGCTCGAAACTATGAATTATATTTATAGACGAACAAAAACGCCTAGAAAATTGTGGCAGGTTCTTTTTTATTATTTTTTTATTCTTGTATTTATGAACATTCGTGGGTGTATCTTTGCTGGCTTTTGTAGTTATGTAAATACGTCCCGAACAGGCACACATGTACTTTTTTTCATATTTAGCTAGCCGCTCCAAGTGTACAACTTTAATTTTTGGTTTTGGGCTGGGGAACTTTTGTATCCTGTTTATTACTTTAGAAGACGCATCCCAATGCGTTTGGGGGATAATCCTTTCTTTCGTTCTGGATTAACCAGTTGCCAGATGGCCTTCTTTATTGCAGTTGAAGCATTTGACTGGAATCTTGTACTCGTATTCTAAGCTGCTGCCTCATACATAAATCAATAGCATGAAGTCCACACTGATGGTTACTTCATCCATCATATCAGCAACGATAAATACATGCTTCTCACATAGCCTGCCGATAGCTTTATCTTACCGTAGACAGTTGTAAATTCTTCAGTGAAAGTACGCAGTCTTGCATAACTTTGTGGTTCCATTTTTTCTTTTACCAAATCGCGCCTGATTATTGACTGGGACCCTACCGTGTCTATAGTAAGAATGTGCTTTCTACCGTTGATGTAGTTCAGAACAGTCACATTCTTATTTTACTGCTCTTGGCTTGTTCTCCACGACGCACTGTGGTCAATATTTTGAGATAGCGGCCAAAACTCCTTTTGGTTTTTGTTCTCCGATTTTAAAGTTATTAGACTCATATGAAAGTAGACAGTAGTAAACCTCGGGACCCCAAAAATTAGAACTCTATTTCAACTATTTCAGAACAGGGTGGTCCAAAATGGGCTTTTTCAGAATTTAGTAAATTTATGATATTTTTAGTTAATTTTTAAAGTTTAAATGATCATAACTTTTTTGTTTTTCAAGATTTTTGGACGAAATAAATTTTGTGTTTGAACTTAACTTATTTCCTATTATTGGTAAAAAAAATTGAAGCTCTACTGTTTTCAGAACAGTTTAAATATTTTTTTTAAAAAAGGTCAAATTTCTCGGAAATTTCCTACTTCATAGAGCACAACTCCTGTGAGTCAAGCTGAGTCAAAACACAAATTTACCATTTGGTAGTCCTAACTCTCCCCTACATTCCTACATTTACATGTCCATGCATCGGGACTGCACTTTTTGAGCTGCAGCAATTTTTCTGACCCAAGGTAAGATATTCGGTACAGATGCACGTCATATTTTTTGAGAAGTTATTTGTATGTGAAAGTGGCTATTATGCATATATTTTGATGAAATTTTGTACAAGAGTTCTTATTGACCCAAAAAATAATTCTGTTGAAATTAGGAGAAGTTGGCACATATTTGGACCTAGTCCACATAGAAGGGTGTATCAAAATTTTGACAAAAATGACAATAAAACTCTCAAATTATGTGGTATCTGCAATTCATTTGGAAAAGGTGAAAAATGATTTTATTGCCATCTAATATTACATAACTTAAATACCTGAAAATTGTAAATAAATTTAAAACCAATGGAAATAACTGGTAAAACCAAGTACCTGTTATATTATGTTTCAAAGAGGTAAAAAAGATCATGTTGAAACTTCGAGCAATAGTATATTAATACCTAAATTCAGTTATAGTGTTCTATCTGATATATATTTTGAACGGAAAGATGAAAACGACATTATTTTACATATAATGAATAATCCATTCTTCAAAATATGCGACAACCAAGAAATTAAAATTCATAACTTAAAAATAAAAAACTTTTTAAATACTTTAAGAAAACGGTACAATCAATGTTCCAGAAACAAGAAATTGTTTTACTCACGCAACCAAGAATGGCTAAGAAATAAACTTATTTTTAAAAAGCCATCAGTAACTACCACGGAAACTGGAAAAGGTGGTCGACCAGCAAAGCCAATTGATAATTGTAGTGAAAGATCACGAAGACGCAAGCTTAAACATATCAATGAAGAAGTTTCTTGTAGCATCATAAAGGATTCATTTCTGCATCAAATTTAACCATCGAAAACTAAAAAGAGTAAAATTGCTATCATTGAAAAAATAGTGGAAGCCAGCCCCAGACGCACAAAAAGGATTTTAGAAAGTATGCCGACACCAACTGAAGAAAATAAATTTACTCCAGAAGAAGCATTTGCACTATTTTTGGATTTGAAAATGACTAAAAACCAATATACAGAATTGCGGAAGCGAACCAATGAAAAAAATTGTGGAATTTTTCCATCATATCGAGATATAGTTTCTGCCAAAAAAGATTGCTTACCTTCACCAACTGCTATTAGTGTAACTTCAAGTTCAGCAGAAATAAAATTGCAGGATCTTCTTGAACACACTGCAGAACGATTATTAAAGACATTTGATGCTGACTATTTAAGAAGTTTAAAAATTGCAGCATGACTTTCATTTATAAATGGGGATGTGATGGGTCCTCTGGCCAGCAACAGTACAAACAATGTAATGCGGAAAATTCATCAGATGCCAATTTATTCATGATTTCTTTCGTTCCATTACGTTTAACAAAAACTTATATTGGTTCAGAGCCGTCAACTAGTAGAGCTGCCGAGATAGATGTATGGAAGAATGAAATTCCCTCGTCAACAAAATTTTGTAGACCAATAAAGTTTGCTTACAAAAAAGAAACTAAAGATGTCATAACTGAAGAAGTTGGCAAAATAAGAGATGAAATTAAAGAACTTCAACCAGTGATATTTGAATTTAATGATCAATGCATCGAAGTTAACTTTAAAATGTCACTTACAATGATCGATGGAAAAGTTGCACAAGCTTTAACCGAAACAAAGTCTTCGTCAAGCTGCACCATATTCCAAAAAACATCAAGTCAATTGAGCCAACCACCAACACGAGACGATAGTTTTAATGAAGCATATGAATTTGAAATGTCACCTCTTCATGCTAGTATTCGTTTTATGGAGCATATTCTTAAATTGGGATACGATTTGGAATTTGGCCCGTTAGGCGAAACAGTGAGAAACAACAAAGAAAATTTGGAAAAAAGAAAGCAAAAAAAAAAAAGATATTCAAGAAAAATACCGTGAGATAGGCTTTATAATTGACCAGCCAAAGCAAGGAGAAGGAAATTCTAATGATGGAAACACAGCAAGGAGATTTTTTTCCGATCCAGAAACTGCAGCTTCTATAACTGGAGTAGATTATGATTTAATACGACGATTCCAAATCATATTAGAAGTTATAGCATGTAGCAAAAAGATAGATGCAAAAAAATTTGGTCAGTATGCTAATGAGACAGCAACCCTTTATAACCAAAAATATTCTTGGAGACATATGCCAACCACAGTTCACAAAATTTTGTTCCATGGTGAACAAATAATTCAGCACAATATGCTTCCAATTGGAGATCTCTCAGAAGAAGCGCAAGAAAAAAGGAACAAAGACTACAGATTCTTTTGGGAGCGCAATACAAGAAAAATTTCCAGATATTGTACTAATGAAGATCTTATTAATATTTTGTTGTTCACATCAGACCCATATATGTCCAGTATTCGACAAAAATGGAAATCAACCTCATTAGAGTTAGATGAAGAAGCTAAACAATTACTGCGAAATGAAAATCAAAGCTATTTGGAAGAAATTTTTACTAATATTGTTTAATTAATACTAGTTTAAAGATTATAATTTGTTTCTAATTTTAGTATAAATTTTTATTAATACATTTAAATAAAATATATGTGCACTTTAAATCCATAGTAAAAGTTTACTTAAAATTTTATCGATGTTGTGTTCTGTATATAATATATCCAAATGGTATTGATATTGTTGGGAATTTCAGTGTTATTTTTCATTTTAATGCTCACAAGAATTAGCTTTCTTCCAAAAAAACCAACCTTTGGCCCCTGTGAATATTGAGACTAAATAAATGTCAGGGGCCAAATGTTGGCATTTTCTGATCAAAATTAAGTTTAGGAATAATAAATAAGTATTGGTTGTAAAATACGATTGAAGAAAATAAGAAATTATAAAAAATACCTATTTAAAATGTCAAAATATTCAACTTTTACATGGAAACTCAACAAAAAATTAAAATGCATTTTTAACTCAACAGTACTTACGTTCCTATCAGTCGATTTTTACGTTTGAATACGCAAATTGAACCTTAAAGTCCCTCCTATTGAACAAAACGAATTGCTCAGCAAGACCATTTCTCAACTTCGAGAAGGAGAGTTTATCAAAGGCACCCTCAATATTCACAAAGACGGACAATGCAGCGTCACCATTGAGCATTTCTCATTCCGCGACTTTGACAAGTTCATGCAGAGTGGTATCAGTAGATCTACCTGCTCTATAAGCATATTAGTATCTACTCAAGGGTTTATTTTACCCGGTTTTGGAAGAAAAACTACATTAGTTTCCCTCCAAGCCACCGGGATATAACCCGTCGCTAGACAGGCTATGAATATTTCCCTAATCCGTTCTAGCAAGGTGTTTTGTTTTAAGGCAGGGAAAGTATTGCTCTACTAACAAAATAAGATAGTATTGCTCTACTAACAAAAGATAGTATTGCACTTTCAAAGTGAAATCGGGCACAGCTAGTAATAAATAAGAACAGTTTTAACCCTAATTGCTAATAATTACTTAACTAATTATTTAGTTCATGTAATTTTTAAAATTCTAGGTTTTGATTCAATTCAAAAACCAAAACCTAGACTACATCCAATGTTGGCATGAGAAGTTTTATTTAAATTGCATATTTATTTCATGTTCTTTTTCACCTCATTAATAAAATTGTATGGCTTACGAAACATACGATAGTATCTAATTTCCTGTCTATCTGCCTTTTTTTTCTGTGTTCGCATCACGTAAAAACTACTGGATGGTTTCAATCAGAGTACCGAAATGTTCACTCACAGTTCATGCATGTATGAATATGTACATTTTATGTTTAAGCTGTTTCTTCTCATACATGTGTGTTTTTTCATTTATGAATGATTTACTTTTTTTCCTCTCTCTTCAAAAGTGAGTAAATGACAGCATATTTTGTTTTTCACATTTGACTGTTCATATTTTGGTAGGGATTTACAATTTTGATAATTTTTCATAAATGAAAAGATCGTAGAAAAATATGCTCTACGCATTCACGTATATAAATGCACACACATATGTATGTATGTATTTTGTAATGTGCAACTGCCGACGTATGTAGTAACAAAATATTTTTTATTTCTTTTGGAATATTTTGTAAAATTGTATTTTGAGTTAATCAGGTATGTTCTGAAAATCACAAGATTACAAATCACTTGTGATTTTAAAATCACAATTATGATATGCTGGTGTTCTGCAAACCACAAAAGTTTTAACTTTTCGGTATGATTTTACCTTTTTGAAAACACAAGAAAACAGCTGATATTTTGTTTTGATTGGAAGACATTTGTTTATGTATTGAAAATTTATTACTCAAATGTGAAAATAAATTAAAATTACTGTTGTTATAAAAATTAAAAACAAATTAAAATGCCTGGAGCTTTATTGTTGTTAGTAATAGAGTTAAAAAGAAAACAACTAAGAAATGAACGTGTTAAGAAAAGGTACTTGCGAGACTTATCAAACCCATTGGAAATGAATGAAACATTGTAAGAAAAATTTAATGAATATTTGAATGCAACAATTTAATATCCGGCCATTTTCAGTTTCATATCATTTTACCGGTTGAATAAAAGAGCCTTTCAAATGATATTAGATGATATAGCACCACACCTTCCTAAATGTTCCATTCCGGTAAGTATTCAGCTTGCAGCAGTACTGAGATATTTAGCTGTCGGATCGTTCCAAGGCGTTATAGCGAACAATGTGAACTTAAGCATGGGGCGTTCAACTTTGTGTAAGATTATGTGGATCGTAATGCAGCGATTAGAAGAAAAGTTGTGTCCAGTATGGATACAAATTCCTGTAAGCCAACAAACACAAAATGCTATAAAGTGCTATTTTTATGAAAAGTTTAGTATACCCGGTGTAATTGGGTGTGTTGATGGCCCACTTATCCGAATAATGAAACCACCGTATGATCAATTTGCATATTTTAGCAGAAAAGGATACTTCAGCCTTAATGCCATGATGGTTAATATCTTGTAGACTTATGTATACACTTAAAAGCATTATTTAACAAGTGTTTAATTTCAGATTTGTGGTCACGAAATGCGTATTGTGGCCGTTGATGCTTGCAGGCCTGGCTCATGCCATGATTCTTTTATTTGGAACATGAGTGATGCCAAAAGATACTTCTCCACGATGCATTCCGAAGGCGAGCGAAATTTTTGGCTCCTGGGAGATTCTGGGTATCCGCTAAAGCCTTATTTGATGACCCCTTACAAAAATCCTTCCTTCGGAACTAATCAACATATTTTTAATCAAAGGCATGCTTCCGCCAGGAACATCGTAGAGAGAACCATAGGTGTTTTGAAAAGCCGTTTTAGATGTCTTCAAAGCACTTTTCCTTATGTACCATCTAAAGTAGTTTCTATAATCAATGTGTGCTGTGCACTACATAATATATGTATACATTATAATGTAGTGTTTGACGAGGAAATTGCTGTGAACTCGATTGAAGACGATTTAGAATCTGCTGACCAAGATGGATACGATAATTTAGCAGTTACTATACGAGATAATATAGCCCAATCTCTAAACTCAAATAGCCAAGTTTAAAACCAAATAAACAATAAAAACAAAGTATATTAATCAATTAAAAGAATTCATTCAACAAACAAAAAAAAATTAATTCATTAAATAAGGTACATACGTATGTTGTACCGTATATTGTTAGGCACATTTGTAATAAATAATAAAATAGCTTAGAGATCATAAATGCTTATGTGTTAAATACTTAGGACTAGATGATTATTCTAGGCCGAGTTTTAATCGTTCTAGCTCCAAAAATTTTAATTTTAGCTCGTTTTTGGTCTGAACACTTTTTTTCTAAGGCATAGTTATGCCTGGTCAATTCTTTTAATTCTTTTTATTTAATCTTTTTTATTTCTCTTGTATTTCTAGATATTTCTTTTAAATAACTCCTATTTTCTTTTATCTCGCTTTTTATATTGTACAAGTTGTTTGCAGTATTATCCCTCTTTCGTTTGCGGTTACTAACTGGGGTTGGTCTTATGGGAATAGAAACTGTGTTTTCATTTTGTTACGATTGCACTGAAGACGATGAGGACGATATTGATGTGTGTGGGATTGGAGTTGGAGTGGGATTTTCAATAATTTCATCGCAGGGTTCGGTAGAGTCCAAAGATTTATTCTTTTTAGGAGGCGCTATCTTTTTAGTTGGAGTGGGATTTTCATTACATGGCGCACCAAAACTTTTCGCGTCTCTTATTCCTTCGACTGAAGTGTCCAGACCGCATATAACTGCCACCTGCTCATCAGTTGGGGATAATACATATTTATTAAAACGGCCCCCACCTGTTTTACCACACTCTGCTTTATTGTGAGCCATCCGATGCTTTACACTCAGCTTCATGTCAACCCATACCTTAAAAACATATACATATTTAAACATTAATATGATTTGCACTATTTTATATTCTACAAATACCTTTTTCCAGGCTGGTATATCTTTCGTTGGTGGTCCCGAAGCATTCAACTGCGTAACTAGATCTGTCCACAACTGCTCGCAATACACCCTGTCACCCTTCACAAAACCTCTTGCTAAGGCCTGGTGCTGCTCCATAAATTTTATGAAAATATCCACCTCAGCACTGTTTTTATGTTTTCCCCTAATAAATAAATATTTTGTTGAAGTTTTCTTTTTATATAACATTAAAGATACTTACATGATAAAAACCGTTTAATTTTAAAATTTCGAGCTCAAAATATTAAATTTGACAAAAGAAGGAAGTGCTGCCACTATTGGTAATTACTTACTGCTGCCATTTGCTATTACTTTATGTGCAATTATTTTTAAAATTAAGCAAACCTTTTATAAGTAATAACCATTTTTAATATAATTGATCAAAAATAATTAAGTTTTTTGAAAATAGTTCATATATTAAACAAAAAACAAATACATTTCTCGTTGATGGAAATATTTAGGTACTCTGGCAAGCATTAATGTATTTTCGGAGAACTTAAACAGCTGATAACAAAAAAGTAAGTGCAAAATCACAAAGCAAATAACAACATTTCTTGCAATTGAAAACGTTTTTAATTTTTTCATAATTTTATAAATTCTTTGGTGGAAAATTGCTAGTTTTGGTATGAAAATAAATAAAAAACATTATAAGGTATTCATTTAATTGATTTATTGCGAAGTTCAAAATAAAGTGGGTGAAAAAATAACTAAGTGATTCTAACAAGTGATTTTTTAAGAGCTTGAGAACTTTTTTTTAAAAAAACGCATAAAATTTGCAAAATCTCATCGGTTCTTTATTTGAAACGTTAGATTGGTCCATGACATTTACTTTTTGAAGATAATTTCATTTAAATGTTGACCGCGGCTGCGTCTTAGGTGGTCCATTCGGAAAGTCCAATTTTGGGCAACTTTTTCGAGCATTTCGGCCGGAATAGCCCGAATTTCTTCGGAAATGTTGTCTTCCAAAGCTGGAATAGTTGCTGGCTTATTTCTGTAGACTTTAGACTTGACGTAGCCCCACAAAAAATAGTCTAAAGGCGTCAAATCGCATGATCTTGGTGGCCATTTCTTGAGATGAATTGTTCTCCGAAGTTTTCCCTCAAAATGGCCATAGAATCGCGAGCTGTGTGGCATGTAGCGCCATCTTGTTGAAACCACATGTCAACCAAGTTCAGTTGTTCCATTTTTGGCAACAAAAAGTTTGTTAGCATCGAACGATAGCAATCGCCATTCACCGTAACGTTGCGTCCAACAGCATCTTTGAAAAAATACGGTCCAATGATTCCACCAGCGTACAAACCACACCAAACAGTGCATTTTTCGGGATGCATGGGCAGTTCTTGAACGGCTTCTGGTTGCTCTTCACTCCAAATGCGGCAATTTTGCTTATTTACGTAGCCATTCAACCAGAAATGAGCCTCATCGCTGAACAAAATTTGTCACATTTGAACATTTCGAACCGAACACTGATTTTGGTAATAAAATTCAATGATTTGCAAGCGTTGCTCGTTAGTAAGTCTATTCATGATGAAATGTCAAAGCATACTGAGCATCTTTCTCTTTGGCACCATGTCTGAAATCTCACGTGATCTGTCAAATACTAATGCATGAAAATCCTAACCTCAAAAAAATCACCCTTTAAATCGGCAGCCAGTTAGCTGACCGGTTTAAAATCACAAAAATTTAGAAAGTTTTGTGTGCAGAACAGCTTTCTGGTGATTTGAAATCACTTTCACAAAAAGTGATTTTCAGATCATGCCTGAATCAGAATGTATGTTGTATGTATGTGTTTTTACGACTTTTTGGGCATTTTTAAACTACACTTTACGGCAATGGAAAACTAAATAATCACGGGTTAAAACACAAAGAAATAAGTAAATAATCTTTCTACCAAAACTAACATATAAATAAAATAACATTTAGAATACACTTACATACATATGCAGAAGAACATTACGGATTTTCTTTCTTTTTCCCTTTTACATGTAAGTACCTAAATATGTTTAAAAAAAAGTTGATATGTACATATGCGATCGTAGGCAGAAAATTCTTTCATGTTCATTTATGATAAATTTTACATATCCATTTATGAAAAGGAACATTAATGACAAGAAGCTAAATTATCACTTATCACGTATGTATGTTACAAAAAACAAACAGGTACACGCATACATGTATAAACATAGGCAGAAATTTTTTTGTTGTTCGTTTATGAGCATGAAAAATAAATATAAAATTTTAGATTTCTCATTTATGAAAAATATCATAACTGTTGATTTTTGAATGTTCATAAATTAATCATTTTGAACCCTGGTTTTAACCAAAATTTTGTGAGAAGGTACCTTAAGTTCCTAAAGGTACTGCATACTTTAAGGCATCATTTATTTTTAAAAGTATTATATTTTAAGCAATACTGCGCAACAGATGGCACTGTTTTGAAATAATTATAGGTATTCCCTATAATTGAAACTGTTATGGTTTTATGTTTTTTATTAAAAATCTTTATTTTGTCTTATTCTGTTAATTTTAAACAACTGTCAATAACATGTGTGTAAATAAAAAAAGGTTGATAATATTTTTGTGTTGTATTTTTAAGTCTTGGGTAGACAAGGTTGCCACAGCTACTCTCCTCCCAAATTGTTGGTAGAAATGCGAGATGAGTCCTGAGCAAATAAAACTGTTTTTTTTTCTGCTATAAGTCCTTAAAGGTACTGATATAGTGTCGTGATCATTTGTGACGATTGCGGAATTTGCTTGTTCAGATGGTTTTTTTCTGGTGTATGTCCTTAAAGGGGCTGGCGCAATGTCAGGAGTCTTTGTGATGAATGCATGTTTTAGTCGTTCCAGAGAAATGTTGTATGGTTTGTCATTGATTTTAATTGAAAACACTCTATCATAAACTCTTTCCAAAACTTAACTGATGTGGGGCGAATCTTTCGCATAAAATCTCGATATTTGTCCAAAAATAAGATCGGATATGTTGGATCATCATGGTCTAAAAAATATTCGCCTGGAATGCGAATTGGAGTCCCATACAACATTTCTGCCGCAGAGGCACCTATATCTTCCTTATAACAAGTTCTCAGCCCCAGCAGTACAGTGGGTAAAATTTCTAGCCACGGACTTGTTTGGTGGCACATCAGTGAGGCTTTTAACGACCGATGCCATCGCTCAATCATGTTATTTAATGCCGGATGGTATGGCGTTGTACGTATTCGTTTAGTACCTACTAAACGTGAGAGACAATCGAATAATGCGGACTCAAATTGGGAACCTTGGTCAGTTGTTATAGTTTTAGGTGCACCAAATCTACAGATCCAAGAGTTAAAAAAATGTTTCGCTACTGTATCTGCGGTCATATCTTTCAAAGGAACGATTTCAGGCCAGCGTGAAAATCTATCAATCATTGTTTAACAATAACGATAGCCCATGTAATCTGGGAGAACTATGAGGTCCAAATGTACATGGTCGAAACGTTGATCCACTTCTTTGAACTGTTTAGATTGTAACTGTGTATGCTTATTGATTTTCGACCGTTGGCAAGCTAAACATTCACGTACCCAAGTGCTTATATCGCGATTCATTGACGGCCATACAAATTTCTGCCGTATTTGCTTCAGTGTAGCTCTTTTTCCAGGATGTGACATAGAATGGATTAAATTGAAAACCTTCCGTCTTAGCGGCATTGGAATATACGGGCAAACTGTTGAAGTTGATAAATCGCAATATATTTCGTGATTTGAATCTACCTTAATTTTTTGAAGACGTAATGACGATCTATTTTCCAAAATTTGTTTTAATTATGTGTCACATTCTTGATGCTGTAATATTTCTTGTATACTTATAGCTTCAGGCATGCTAATTTCATTTACTCTTGAAAGTGCATCCGCTACCGTATTTTTAGAATCAGAGACGTGTCTAATATTAGTTGTATACTGACAAATGAAATTTAAATGACGTACCTGACGAGGTGATGCTTTGTCTAATCTTTGTTGTAGAGCATAAGTCAGTGGTTTGTGATCAGTTAGCACAACAAAATTACGACCATCTAGGAGATGCTTAAAATATTTAATAGCCAAGTAGATTGCTAACAACTCACGATCATACGTACTGTACATTTTTTGTGACGGTTTAAGTTTTTCGGAAAAGAATGCAACTGGTTCCCATTGATTATTGACGAATTTTTCTAAGTGTGCTCCCACAGCTTTGTCCGATGCATCAGTAACTAATGACAGTGGCGCCTCAGGATCTAAAAAATGTAACATCGTGCTATTAGCTAAACTAGTTTTACATGCTTCGAAAGAGCTCTCTAAGTCTTTGGTCCAATTAATTTTTCTTCTGTCATTTTTCTTTGATTCCTTGAACAAACCGTTAAGAGGTGCTTGAAGCGTAGCCGCATTAGGAATACATTTTCTATAAAAATTTAAAATTCCTAAAAATCGGCGTAATTCTACAATATTTTCTGGCTTAGCATAATGTTTGATAGCGTTAACTCTGTCCAGAGGTGGCCTCAAGCCCTCAGATGAAATGTGGTAGCCTAAAAAATTTGAATTGGAAACTCCAAACTCACATTTTGAAGCATTTATTGATAAGCTAGATTCGTTCAATTTTTATAGTGTTGCTCTTCACTATCGGAAAATATAAGGATGTCATCGAGGTAGCAGTAAACGTAATCCAAGTGTCGAAAAATTGAATCCATGTATCTTTGAAAAGTTTGAGTAGCGTTTCTTAAACCAAAAGGCATCATTACAAACTCAAACAATCTAATTGGTGTGTTGACAGCAGTCTTTTCAATATCGTCTGGGTATATTGTAGTAAGCTTTGTTGATGTCAATTTTAGAAAATATTGTTTTTTTGCTTAATTTCTCTGATATATCGTCCACTCTAGGAATTGGATAACGATCTGGCTGCGTTTTGCATTTACTTTTCTGTAATCACCGCATGCCCTCCATCCTGTTTTTTTTTCACAAGATGTATGGGGCTAGACCACGGACTACTGGACGGACGGACAATTCCGAGTTGTAACAAATTAGTAAATTCCTCATTAATAGCTTTTAATTTTTCACCAGAATATCGTCTTTGTGGTTCTGCTATTGCTTAACAGCTTGTCACAATTCTGTGTTGAACATTTGATGACGTTGGTAAACGATAAGAATTTGGATTTGTAATCTGAACGTATTTAATTACAAGACCATAAAAATTAGACGATGAGTTAATTGTTGATACACTTAATTGATCTGAATATAGAGTTGGGTTTCTTAGCTCTTTAAAGTGATCGCTCTTTTCAGCTCAGCTCACTAAAACGAACTAGTTCGTTCATTTAGTTCAATAGCTCACTTAGTGAGCTAAAAGCAAATGATTCGCTCAGTTGATCTGTTTCGCTCAATTGTATTTAGTTCATTTTGGTATACAAATTTTTAATTTGTAATTTTTTTATAGTATGTATGTAAGTAAGTAGTAAAAAAATATTAATTATTATTAATTAATAAGAAACTTAATAATAATTAATTATTACAAAGTTACAAAAAAGAGCACTAGCAACGAAGACCATCAGCTCACTGTTAAAAAAGGAAAGTAATTAAAAATAGAATTTATATTTATATTAATTTGTAAATTTTTAACAAGTTAACAACCTTATATATTTATTCTTTTGATATAACTAAAAAACTATTAAATTAAAAAGTAAATAATGTAAACACTAAGGGCCTTATTCATAAAAAATTTTTTTGATTTATAAAAATTATATAAAACAAATTTTTCATACAAAATTTGTTTACTAAACCTTTTGTAAACTGGAAATATCTTTTTTATGAATTTGAGCCTAATAAACTAAAATATAAAAACATAAAGATACATAAGTGGAAAAAAACAGGCGAGCAGCTCGTCTAAAAAATTTGTATAGGAATTACTCAAAAACTTTAGTGCTTTTCATACAGAAACCGCACATAAGATTATTAAAAAAAAATTCAGAGTTTATATACATACATGTATCAACACAAAATGAATTTGACTTGGTCAGTATGATAGACATAAACAAAAGCTGAATGTCATAAAACAAAAATTAGAACATTGAACTACAAAAAGCGCTCAGTAACTGAGCTAAAAGAGCTCAGTACAAAAAGCGTTTCATCTAGTTCAAAAGAGCGAATAGTTCAATTGAACTAGATAACTGAGCTAAAAGAGCTCAGTGCAAAGAGCGTTTCATCTAGTTCAATTGAGCAAATAGTTCAATTGAACTAGTTCGTTCGCGAACTACACAACTCTATCTGAATATTTTGTATCACAAATAGAAGTTAGTGATGTTAACGAATCAATTAATTGTTTTCGTTTTAAATCTACAATTAACCCTTAGTGAGATAAAAAATCTGCACCGATTATTGGGGATTTTACATCCGCTATTACAAATGTCCAACTGAACCGTCGCCTTAGTCCTATATTTATTTCAAGAAATTTTGTGCCGTAAGTTGGTATTGATGTGTTATTTACTGCAAATAGTTTTAGATCATCCGACTTTGTTCTGGATTGCTTTAAGAAAAATTTTGATATTACTGACACAACGGAGCTGGAGTCTACAAGAAATTTTAAATTATGTGTTTTATCAAAAATGTGTAATCTTTTTTCCGATGTGCGACTAAAATTAATATTGCTGTCATGTGCCGCACAAACCAAAGACAGCTTTTTTAGTTTTCCTGTGGTGGAAATGTGCCTGCATTGAATTCGCATGGTTGTCTACATTTTTTTGAGCTAGCGCCAAATTGGATGTGGTGTTAACATACTTTCTATTGACGACGGGATTGAGATCTACTTCTCCCATGGTCGCCCTCTTTGCTGGTACTGCGACGTTGTAAATATGTATTATTTGTTGCGAATTCAATAGACAGTTGACTGAGTTTTGAATTATTTGATTTAAAGATGTTTCAAGAGCTAAAACACGAGATTCTAGAGCAGAAGTTTTTGAATTTGATGTCAGGGCATCACAGTGAGATACAATATCCCTTCGTGCTGTTGTTGCCATGACAAAGGGTGGTTAAGGTGAGTTATCAAAAATTCGATCAGCAATTTCGGCTAGATTATCAACATCTGCAGTTTTACAGGCGCACAATATACATCTCACATTGCTTGGCATATGTTGCATCCAAAGTGCAGATAATGCCTCTGAGGATATGCTGGAACCCGCCAATTCTTTCATCTCCCTCAGTAAATGGCTCGGTTTTTTGTTTCCAAGGTCCAAACCAGTCAAAAGTTTTAGCAGTTGTTTTTCCTTAGAAGTACCAAAGCGAGTAATAAATTCTTTCTTCAATTTTTCATACTTGCCTGTAGCTGGGGGATTTTTTGCGACATCAGCTATTTGCATTAAGGTATCAGCATCTAAGGCGGTAATTACTGTGTAATATTTTGATAAATCTGCTGAAATCCTGTTTACATGCAACAATCCATCTACTTGCGTAAACCACAATTCCGGATCAGATGGCAAAAATTTTGGCAAATGGTGCATACCAATAGTTTCTACAGACAATTTATTCTCACTCATATCCACAACTTTGTTACCGTCGTTTCCTTCGCCATTGTTTAGGTTTTCGAGCGTCTTGCTGCTCTTTTGTGGAGGTGATCTCTCCAGACTCATTATTTAATTAAAATGTCGACTCACTGGTTGCAGTTTATTTATCGGGGTCACAAATTATAGGTATTCCCTATAATTCAAACTGTTATGGTTTTATGTTTTTTCTTAAAAATCTTTATTTTGTCTTTTTTTTTAATCTTCTAGAAGCTTTTTTCTTATTCTGTTAATTTTAAACAACTGTCAATAACATGTGTGTAAATAAAAAAAGGTTGATAATATTTTTGTGTTGTATTTTGAAGTCTTGAGTAGACAAGGTTGCCACATAATGAGTATCTCATTTCCTGTCTGTCTTTTACAGACCTTTAAAATAATTTTTAGAATATTAAAATTTTACATAAAAATATAGAATTTTAACCAGGGATGGGTATCTTTATAAATAAATACGAATGTCATCAAATTTGGTGTGGATTACTTTCAAAGCAAAATCGAACAAAATATTAACAGGAAGCACACAACGTGTGTGGGCATAGCTAGTAAATGTATATAAACAAATTTTTTGTTCTTGTACAAGAAAAACTTTCAATTCAAACAATTTAATAAAAAATGACTGTCCACAATTGCCGTCAACATTTTCAGACTTCTCTACGTATGTTTTTTAAAGCTAACAATACATTTAACTTAAAGTTTTCAACAGATACAAAACAAGTATGTCTATAACTGTATTCATATATATATAAAAAGTCTGTGAAGTTACTTTTGTACGTTCCTACGTTTGACTTTCATTGCAGCAACTGTCAAGTGGCTTACAACAATATTGACAATGTAGACAACAACACAAAACACCACAATGGCAACAACATACATATGTATGTATGTACTCCTATCACATACAAGTAAGTCAGTTCCTTTCAATTATATTGCACTAAACTTTTTAAACTTGCATTATAGTGTGTCTATGAAAAAAGTGTGCATTCATGTCTTTTTAGGTTGACAATGACAGTAACGCGACAATCAATGTAAAAGTGTGACCCACATACATACATACATACATACATACATACATAATAGAAAATTTACGTTAGAATTAAATAAAAATACAGTCCCAATTAATAGAAACGACCCCACATCACATAATCTTACAGTTCAGTGCCTTCATGAAATAAATTTATATTTTAATTCAAAAAGTTTTGAGCGAAATATTCATTATTTTATTTATTACATCATTTTATTTATCACATATAACAATACAACCATGCACAGTGGGGCAGAATCAAAATATTTTGGAAATAACCTAGTAATTTATAAACGGCTAGGCCGATTGATCCAAAATTTGATATGAGCATAGCAAAGGCCTATCTGAACTTAAGTTTTAAAGGTGGATACCATACACCCTCCAGACCTGGCGCTATGTGGTCTCAAAGTTGGGAACCTCGCACCTGGAAATTCTTTTACAGCTTGCGATTTCTTCAGATTTATTCTGATTTTTAAAATTATACATGGTCTTAAAGGACTTGTCAATACCTACAAAATGGTATCTAAACTTGCAAATACTAATTCAAAATGATTGAGTTATAAGCATTTTAAGAAATTAAATTTTTGATTTTTCGCTACCCTGGTTCAGTTTTTTCAAAATATTGGGTACAATTTTCAGTAAATTTGTTTAAATTTTTTATCGTAGTTAGCGAGTCAAACTCTTAATATTTCTGATAAATTTGAAGATTGTATCTTTACTGAGTTAAAAACTAAACTATTTTCAATTTAAAAAATCAAAATTATTGCATTTTTGTGTACTTTAGCCCAAAAAAGACCGTTAACGTATTTTTTTCACAGACACATTTTTTTTAAGGAATATATAAAAATTATATATTTTTGTGTAAGCTTACTACATGTTTGTACGCCTAAACAAATTTCATATAAAATTGGTCATCCTTGTAAAAGATGGAGGTCCCACAATATGACCTATTTTAAATCGAAATTTTGATTTTATATATGCCAAATTTCTATTTTCTAAAATGCCAAAGCTGGGCCCTAAATTGTTTCTGAAAATATTTAATGAGCCCTAGTCCGTATGTAGACTTTATGGGCAAAAGAGTAAAAAATCCCAATTTTGGAATTTTTGGTTCTTATTTTGGTAATTGTGGAATTTCCTTTTTCTTAATATTGCAGATTTTTTGCCATTTCATTTTACATACACAACACAGAAAATTTAATTTGATTTGCTTTATTAATAAAAATTTTATCGTATATTTAAAATTTTTATTTCCCTCAAATTTGGCCCTTTTTACCATAATTTTTCGAAATTTTCAAATATCAGCAACAAATTTAAAAAAAATTTTGTAATATTAATTTTTATAACCCTTCACCACAGGTGGAAAGGGTATATATAAGTTTGTCCTTCCGTGTGTAATTTCTACAATATTCATTTCCGACCCCATAAAGTATATATATTCTTGATCCTTATGCATAGAGAAGTTGATTAAGGCGATGTCCGTCTGTGCGTCTGTCCGTGTTAGTGTTGTAATGTCATTTGCCAAGGCACCAGAAGAGATACAAAAAATTTAAGCACACCAATCTGTCAGGCATAGTTTCGAAAATTTTGGTATTGCAATTCACCAACATCGGATCATTCCTTTGGAGGCTACGGGCCAAAAACCATGCCCACCTATATTCTTTTTACGTTTTTTTTTTTATTTTTTTCGGCTTTAATGATTCTATTTTGCCTTTTTTTTGTCAAATAAATATTAGACTGCGACAGGTAGATCGCAAGGAGTTCATACAGGATCTCGGGGGATCAATAACCCCCTGCGAAGGGCGATTTTTTTTGTTTTTAGATTGGTAGGGTTTTTCTGCTTTGATTTGTATTAGAGACCTTAATAGAAAGCAATACGCATAGAGGTAGCCAATGAACCCACAGGGTACCCACTGACAAATAGGAGCAGTTAAAAGGACCCCCTATGTGTCAATATGATGAATTTTTTTTTGTAAGGCTTTCTTTCTGCTTTAGTCTGACCATTCTAACTCAATAGATTGGAGAAAGGTCCAAAATTTAACAAAAAAATTTCAATCAAATTTTAAAAAAAATTTTTTTTTTAAATTTTTTAAAAAAGAATTTTTTAATTTTTTTTCAAAAATATTTACAAAAAAATTTACAAAGCATTTTCAAAAAGATATTTCACAGAAAACTATTCGAAAAAATTTTTTTTAAAAATTTTTCCAAAAAATTTTCGAATAAAATTTTACAAAAAATTTGTAAAAAAATATTTTTACAAAAAAAATTTTACACACAATTTTCGAAAAATTAAAACAAAAATTTCAATATTTCTTT
>CATIVE010000390.1:0-46605 GCA_949628195.1 Phasia obesa
ATATATATATACATACATATATATTTATATATGAAATAAACAGTCTTTAAATATGAAAAATATACTTTAATATTAAAAACAGTTTTTTTAACATTTATTTTTTCTGTTCAAATAAATATTTTTTGCATTATTTACTCTTCATATACATATTTTAGTTGTTTTCATAACAAAAATTTAATTGTAATAAAAGAATAACAGCACTAATAACAATAGTAACAACAGTTTTTTTATTCGGATTCAGAATTACTAGATGAATCTAATGTGCAATGTTCTGACAAAAGTTGTAAAATATCATTATCAACTTCCTTCTTTTTTAAGTTGCTTTGTGGTTTGCGTAAATTTGAAATCAAAGGATCTGATGAACACAAAAGCGCATGCATTAAGTCCTCCATTGTGTTTAATCGAGATGTCTTTCGCGTATGGTGCTCACGGAAATTACGATAATCTTTGTTCCGGGCTTCTAACGCTTCTTCCGACATTTTTCCTATTGGAAGTGGTGATACTTTAATTATATCGGCTCCATGTATTAAGATTTTATGTATGGAACACGGCATATAAAACCAAGGATATTGCGTGATAAAAAGTTCTGCGGTCTGTAAAGCATATTGCCTAAAGGATTCAATGTCAATTTTGTGCCCGCAAGCAATCGAGCGTAATATGACACTGAATCTGTAAATTAGCTCCTCATTCACTCCGGTTATTTCGGATGCTAATTTTGGTTCTCTAAAAAATCGCCTGGCTTTATTGCCATTATTGCTGCTGCCAGAACCAGCCATTGGGATATCAGCAAGCAAAGACATTTTTCTTTTTAAGCCTTCTTGAACGTACAATTTCCTTTCTTTTACAGCATGTTTATCGGTATCGCGAACTTGCCATTTTTTAATATCCAGCCTATAAGATATATGTAGGATACATTCAAAGCATCGAATCCATGCGTGAAGTGTCGAAAGTCCAAATTCGTATAAATGAGCCTTGGGTTTTAATGACCTAACAGCATCAATGTCATTCATTAACTTGGGGGAGGCTTTGCAAATTCCACACACTTGGGAAGATGATTCTGCCAAAGCACTAAAAGCTTTTCCATCTATCATCGTCAAATGAAATTTATGACTTATCTTTAAATTATTAATGCTTGTTGGCATAATTTTTAATATTTCATCATTTAAACTAGCAACTTCTGCTCTAATCAACTCTGCAGATTCCTTGGAACAAATTATTTTTAAGGGTCTACAGAATCGAGGTGAGGAAGGTTGCGGATTTTCCCAAATTGTCAACGATCCCTTTTGCATTTGTAAAGGGACAATGCAAACTGCAAACAAGTATTCATCGCCAAGATTATTTTCATCGCATTCCACATCTTGTCGATAGGTCGAATGGCCGCTGCTGCCATCGCAGCCCCACTTATAAATAGTAGTAAGATTCTGTTCACTCTGTTCAGCACAATTAAATTCAAAAACAGAAGAATGAGCTTCTACGATGCGCATAACAATATGATCCACCATATGCTGTAAAGGCACTTGAGCTGAATAGTTCGTGAATTGGACTCCATTTGGATAACATTTTTGTTTTGCAGTTCGTAAAGTGTCGTACGTTGGATATATGTTGGCATTACGACTTTTTGCACCAGCTTGCATTAACTTGTATGAATGCTTGGTATAATTACCATCTAAAAATAATGCCAGAGCATCGTCTGGTGTATATGGAATCGGAAGGCTTGCATTTGATCCCAAAAAAGATTTAACTTTTTTTGCAGTACCTTCGTCATTAGCCATTGAAACAAGTTCTGACGCAGTTCGTTTTCCAGCTTTGTATAAACTGCATGATGCAGCTACTACGAGCTCACTGTGAGATGTTTCCTTTACAATTTGAGAAACTTTACTCAATTTTGTTTTTTGGGAACATTCGTCGAACATCTTATCGGGTCTTCCACGATTAGTCGTTGGATTAACTAATAAAAGTTGTCCGTCTAACCACTCCTTGTTGTTTTCTTCAAACTTGTGGCTGCTTCTATGGTTAAATTTCCATTTTTCAACCAATTTTGCTACAAAATTTCTAATTTTTTTGCTTATTAGAAGTATCGTCATACATTTTGATATCAATTATATATATTATTATTATGATATCAATTATATTATATTATTAAATATATGACTTTCAACGGCAGAAAATTTTTTAGTAGGCACTGGCTCGTTACGCCATAGTAAGTAAACTTCTCGTCTGAGCACGGACATTGTTCCTAAAAAATGCAATATCATGTAAAGTTGCAGGTGGCTGCAGATGATTTGGACATTTTACAATCACAAGACAACATAGTAATTAAAAAAAAATATTCTAGCGCGAATACCCACGAATATCAGAAGTTCCAGTCCACGCAAGTTTTATTTTGGCTTTTTTCAAGCAGTTAGTGCTATAGTCAACTTTAACCATATTTTTTTCTACAACACTTAAGCACAGGTCACAAACAAAAATTTTTTTAGTTAATACATACCTCTAACTATAAATAAAACCACTTTTCTTCCACTTAATTGAAACAAACGCAACTATAGAAAAAATTTGTCAATGCAAAGAAAACATCTGTTAAAGGTTAGTGATGTACATCCTGAAACATATGTTGTGTTTGACAGCTCAGAGCTGTTAAACTGGATCATGTCAATCAAAATAGAATCGATATACATGTATAGTGGGATATAATTAATCGATACAAACATAATTTTGGCGCAATTAAACACTTTGAAAATTGAATTAAACGACGCTAGATTGGACATTTCGCCCACAGTGCGACACGTCCACTCGTCTTCAAGTTTTCTTCAGAAAGGCCGGAAATACGATCTGTCACTTGTTTATCTCCGTGAAAATAACAAACTTTTGAACAAACTTTTTTGGATTTGCAGTGAGAGCGAGAAAATTTCTCTCTTTTACAGATAGAAATGAGCATTTTCGGTCTTGCAGACTGAAATTTAAGTGCTACCAAATTTAAATACGCCAATTTAGTACAAATCCGTGTAATATCATCTGATAACACCTGCATATATTTTCTTCTTTTACGGCTTTCAACAAACCTGCACGAATTTTTAACAAACTTTCAGTAATTTTAAAAAAGTATTATATATTTTTTATTAAAAATACAAAAAATTGTATTGAAAAAAAATTTTTAATTATTCTTTTTATTAAAAATACAAAAAAAAAATATGTTGAAGAAAAACACTTCAACACAAAAAACTGTTTTGAGACAAGTCAATTTAGTAACTTTTTGCCCTCTAGGCAAAAAATGGGGACTTGTGCCAAAATTCCGCAAATGGGGGATGATGTGCCAAGGTCTTGGCTACATTTTGGCATCATTGCTTTTTCTCAGACCAGTTACTGTTTCGAACTAAATTTTCGAAAAACTGTTTTGAGACAAGTCAATTTAGTCACTTTTTGTCCTCTAGGCGAAAAATGGGGACTTGAGTCAAAATTCCGCAAATGGGGGATGATGTGCCAAGGTCTTGGCTACATTTTGGCATCATTGTTTTTTATCAGACCAGTTACTGTTTCAAACTAAATTTTCGGAAAACTGTTTTAAGACAAGTCAATTTAGTCACTTTTTGCCCTCTAGGCGAAAAATGGGGACTTGTGCCAAAATTTAGCAAATGGGGGATGATGTCCCAAGGTCTTGGCTATATTTTGGCATCATTGCTTTTTCTCAGACCAGTTACTGTTTCGAACTAAATTTTCGAAAAACTGTATTGAGACAAGTCAATTTAGTCACTCTTTGCCCTCTAGGCGAAAAATGGGGACTTGTGCCAAAATTCCGCAAATAAGTTTGTGGTCCTGTGTCGCAATGACGCCGATGTAATTGGTTACAAAAATCATATCAGAGGTAATCATTTCCAGGATCGAGGCTTTACTTGTTGTATACTGACAGTCAGCGGTTCCGCCTTTAAGCAGACGTGGCACACAGGCGTTTTCTTCTAGTTGGTTGAGAGAGGATTATTGACAAACCGTTATGCTGTTGATGTTCAAACAAGGACTTTTTATTCCAAATGTTTCTTTCTGACTGACAAGGAGTTCATTAAATAGAAGATCGATTCGCTTTTCTGACCGTATTGTTGACCTGACGATAAGACGATGATAAGAGTCCTTCTTCAACTTTGGAATGGATATGACGTATAACAATAAGGTTCCATTTGTATAGACTATCAGCTTTCCGTGTTCCATAGCCTCTATTGCATTAGTGTACGGCAGGGTTTCCATCTCAGTAATAATTTCTTCAACTTCAGCTCGATTTAATAGATTAGTATTAATGATACCGCTTTTAGCCATTTGACACGCTCTTATTACTTCATCAATCGCGTCCTTCAGAACAAACACCTGATTTATCGTTCCTTGTTCAATTTGTTCAGCTTCTTTTCCACCACTGATTTCGTTCATTCTGGAAACAAGCTCGTTGGTTTTCTGAACAACCTCCTTTGTAACATTCACTAGCTGTGAGTTAATTTTAGATTGCTCGTTGTTGTTTGTAATTATTTCATTTTGTATTTTAAGCACGTTGTTCCAGTCTGTGACGTCTGGGTTTCCAGCTACCAGGCTGATCTAATCCAGTCGATCGATCTTTTTCTTCTGATTTTTCTGTAAGGTAGTATTCGATGAACATCTTTGTTCTGGCTAGGTGGCATATGTTTTCGAACAAGTATTGTAACATTGTTGGCAATTTCTGCATAGTGTTCCAAATTTACCACATGGATCAGTTTTAAATTTCCATTGTCCACGCATTTCCGGCTCGCAGAGTTACTATTGAAGTGTCATAGCGGAAGATTTGCGTTGCTCTTAAGGTGGTTATACCCGTTTCATATAGGAATATGGTTAATTAATTAGTATGTTAATATATAAGAATGTTAGGTTTTGTTAAAAATTTAATTATTTTCTAGGTTAGATTTTTCTTATCTAATTTTATATAGATGTATATTTTTCGTTTACATTTTTTATTTAAATTGCTTTTCGCAATTCATTTTAAATATTTTTGTGTACACATTTTTTATGTGTGAGATATATCTTAAAAAAAATTATTTTCTCGCTTAGAGCGTATATTTTCTTTTAATTGTGCATTTTGCAATTTTTCTATTTCGCATTTATTTCATTATTTTTGTATTTTCTTTTACTTGTGGAAAGAAGGAGGAACTTTTTTTTATTTAAAAAAAAAAATCTTTCATTTTCGAAAAAAAAAATTTTGTTTAAGTATTATTGTATTATTTGATTCAATATTGTTTTAAGTTATTTTTACAGAAAAGAAGTGTACATTTACTTGTATTAAATTTATTTCAAATTTTTTATGTTGGCATTATTACCTTTCGCTGTACGAACCGTGACTTTATTGTCTTTTTCTACAATCTCCTTTCTATATACTGCCTTATTTTTAGCCTTTATATTTTTAATTCTAGTATATATAACGTCACCTTTCTTATATTTTTTTGGCGATGAACGTTTTTTATTCATTCGACTGTTTCGCTCTTTTACATTTTTCCTTATGACCTTACTAAGATCGCTATTAATTTTAGAACGAGCCTAAAGCAATTTACTAAAGTCTGCAATTTTAGTTCTATTAAAAAATATGTCACTTGGTCTTTTACCGGTCGCAGAATGTATAGTGTTATTATACCTATCGAGTGCTACGTACTAGTTCTTGAACGATAAGTTCTGCATGTTCGATTCCTATACACCTGTAAATTTCAATTAGTGTTGAGTGTAAGCGTTCTACCTGTCCGTTAACTTCACTACGTTGAGATGGTGTTAAATATATTTTAATTCCTAGCCTTTCTAGAAAATCTTTAATCACGGAACTAATAAAGCTGCTTTCATTGTCTGACACTAAAACTTGGGTACAGTAAAATAATGCAAGATCTTTACTATCTTTTCTCTTATATTTAAAACAGATCTACCACTAATATGGAAGAGTTTAGCGAATTTGGAAAATTTGTCCTACACAGATATAAATTTTTGGTTCTGTATTTCCATTATATCCATGTGCAAAATTTCGCATGATACCGTTGGTATAGGAGTTTCTTAAAATTCTGGTCTGGGAGGATTTCTATCATATTTGTTAGTGTTGCACACATCACAGTTCGCAACGAATTTCTTTATGAGAGCGTTCATACGAGGAAAATAATATTCATCCAAAATTTGACTTCTATTTTCTCTGGCATTCCTATGCGCTCTATGATGTTCTTTTTGGATTATTTCGAATTGTCTATTTTCTGAATTAATGTCAGTAAGTATTTTCTGGGCAATTCTAACTTTGTACTTTGAAAAATTCTGTAAATAAAGCTCCTGAATAAGTGGCAAACATAATTCTGGAGCTTTGATCCCATTTATTACTCCGGTATGCAGTGTTTTCTTGAGGACGTCCAGGAGCTTTTCTGAGCTCCATTCTCGAGACGAGAAGTAATGTCGGTGATAGTTTTTGTGTGGTGCCTCATATGAATGAAGATCTGGTCCAATCTTGAGAATTATTTGGTTCCTAAAGACATTGATTGGAGCTTCCATATGGGAAATAAGATCCGAGACATCTTGAATTGCACTATGGACGGTTGAGGATGTTGATAGTTTGTCGTCGTCCCTTGTTTCTGATGCTGTTCTAGTACCTTGTGAATCACTTTCACTAGCTGATATCGTGGATGCATCGCTGATGTGATTGAGACTGGTTTTTAATCTGGAGAGAGCATCTGCAACAAAATTGGATCTACCAGGTTTGTAGATTAATTTGTGGTTATACTCTTCTATGCGAGCTTTCCATCGTTTAAGTTTAGCATTGTAGTTCCTGTTACCTAACGCGTAAGTAAGAGGTTGATGGTCGGTGTAGATTTTTATTTTCTTGGCACCATAAAGATAATTTATCAGATTATCTAATGCCCACACGATTGCCAGCATTTCTTTTTCATTCGTAGCATAACCCTCTCCTGTTTTATTTAAAGAGCGTGATATGTACGTTATAGGTTTATCTTTACCAATCTCTTCTTGTGAAAGGACAGCACCGATGGCGTAATTCGAGGCATCAGTTGTTAGATTAAATACTCTATCAAAATCGGGAAACGCGAGAACTTCTGTTGTCGTTAAATGAGCCTTTAACTTTTGGAAAGCAATTAACTCCTCATCATTCAATTTTATCTCAACTTTTTTGGACTGCGTAGCTTTCACGCTTGTATTTTGCCCCCTTGTCAAATTTGTTAATGGTTTTGCTACCTTAGCGTAATCTCTGATAAAGCGCCCATGGTACGACGTCATTCATAAGAATCCTTTTAATTCCTTAAGGTTGGTAGGAGGTAGAAGTTTTTCAATAGCTTCTACTTTTTTTGGATCAGGCATTATCCCTTTAGAACTTACTACGTACCTCAAAAATTCTACCTCTTTTTGCATAAAATGCGTTTTTTCAATGTTGACCTTTAGATTTGCTTCTTCCGACCTTCTGAAAATTGTGTCGACATTATTCAGGGTTTCTTCTTCACTATTTCCAAATACGATTATATCGTCTATGTGGTCGTAACAAATTTTCCCTATAAACTCTTTAAGGACATCGTCGATCATTCGTTGGAAGATTGCTGGAGCATTTTTCAGCCCAAAGGGTAATCGGAGAAATTCAAATGTTCCATTCATTGTCGAGAATGCGGTCTTAGGAATGTCTGAGGACTTCATTGGAATTTGGTGAAAGCCAGAAGTCAGATCTATCGTCGTGAAAAATTGTGCATTACCCAGACTCGCCAGTGTGGCATTTATATCCGGGATTGGATAAGTGTCGGGAACAGTTACTGCGTTAAGACGTTTGTAGTCGACTACCAACCGATATTGTTTTCTCCACCTGGTTTTGGTTTTTTTGGCACCACCCATATCGGTGAATTATAAGGGCTTTTTGAGGGGCGTATTATTCCTTCAGATTATAACTCATTGATTTGTCTATCAACTTCGTCCCTCATTCCAGCTGGATAGGGATAACTTTTTGAGTGGATTGGGTCAGGTGTAGTGGTTTTTATTTCTGCTTGCACGCTAGTCGTAGCAGCTTTACTGTTATCAAGTGGCCCAAATAAGGCTTTGTATTTACTTATCATTTCATTAATCTTGTCTCTTTTTTCCATGGATAAGGATTCACTTAATAAGTAATTGAGACTATTGGAAATCTTTGCCTTTAGAGGTATTTTAATTGTATTTCTAATTAAAAGAAAATGGGAAAATTAAAAGGAAAAGGGAAAAATGTAATTAAACTATTGTTTTATTTACATTAAAGAAGTTAGGCTGGACTAGCTTATGAAAAAACAACGAAGATAATGAACACTAGCCAATAAACAAACAAGGGAAAATGTTCTTTCCTATCGACAACTGCTCCTAAAGCTTTGAGAGTGTCATCGCCTATAATACCATCGAAGGTAAAGAATCCGCGTAAAATGTAAAATGTAATTGAGTCTAATATTCCGTATTTGATGAAACATTTTCCTACTATTTTTTTATTAATTTAGACTTTTCCACCAGCAGTATTAACCACAATTGGATTCAATAATGGTATGCTTCCATATGACAGGTTTGGGCTACAAAAGTTTTTGTTCGAACCGATGTCAATCAAAAAGTTAAGGGTTTTATTTTTGGCAGTAGTGTATTCTATATAAGGTATGCTTGTAGTTAGTATTCTGGTTATACCTCTGGAAGGTATAATTTCTCTGCTGCCAATTATTGTTGTTTAATTCAGTTGAATGCTGAATTAGGTTAAGCCTAGTTTGCTTAACCTCCGTTGGTCGCTTCTAGGTAATGCACCAAGAAGGCGATGTTTAATTTGTTTGTTTTCTTCAAGGAGATGCTCCAAGAAGAGTGAATTATCCAACACAAGCACTTAAACCTGGTTGGTAGCTAATAACACAAGCACTTGTAACTTGGTTATATGTTTGAATCGAGAACAAATTACAAACAACCACCTTGTTTGATTATTTTATTAATTCTCTTTTTTTATTAATATAAATTAATTCTTAAATACTATTTTATTGATGACTAATAAAAATATTAACAGACAGCATAAATACAAATTCATCAAAATTTAAAGTGACTTCAACAAATAAACAAAAATTGTAATTTAAGTTTACAGTGTAATGACTTCAAAACAAATAAGCAAAAAATTTAATTTAAATTTAAAGTGTAATGACAAAAATTGTAATTTGAGTAAAAGTTGAAGGTTTTTTAATTAAAAATAACAAATAGCTGAAACTAGCAATTTAAGGTTGTTGCACTAATTTCGCGCAGTCATATGTATGTATATCGATGTATATAAATGTACAGACATACATGTGACAGAAATTTAATGCGAAGGTTTGAACATACACCCCGCCGTTGAGCCATGCTCAACAGACTACAAATCAGAACAACCTTAAATTACCTTTCTTTGTGTGTGTTATCAGTACTATATTTATGTTGAAATTATGTGACTGTTACCGCAAATTCTTGGGCTGGAATATGTTGACGTGCTGCAGGCTGTGGAGTTTGTTGATTTGAATTAAACGATTTACAGCGTGTCTTTTTCCAAGCAACTGCCATGATGATTATGATTGCGAGAGTGAGAGCGATATAAGCAACGGTTCCGTGGTGATATTGTATGTGTTTGATTTGTGATGGTAGTTCATCAGATACCTTTTGATGTAGTGTGCTCTGTATCTCGGAGATGTTTTTGATTTGATCAGCATACACTTTATTTTGGACTTTCTCAAACTGGACTTCAACAGGATAAATAATGTCACTGAAATTGCTCATTCTTATGTAGGATGCTTGAAGAGATGTTGAGACGATTTGATGACCCTTGATGATGATAGAGTTAAATTTGAGTGTGCAATCTGATGCTAATTTTAGGAGACCGGATCCTTTTAAGGTTAGCTGAGATTTTTCTTGTCCGCATACTGAACTTATTCGCGAAGGCTGCTGCATTGTATATAGCCATTGATTGCTGTACTCCAATTGTGTTAGCAATGTGCTGCCAGCAATAGGACCAATGTCACATCCCTTTTGAATGTTATGGTTAAGAAGCGAAAGTTCACATAAGCATTTGTTCGCGTTTGCCTTGTATTTTGATTGCATATGTTGGCATAGGAATTCGTTCTCTTTAATGGTTGCACATGTGGTCCACTGCCTTTCTGTCAAGATGAAATATTGATCTCTGTGAGCATTTACGGCGAGAAGGTCACCGCATGGCATTATGGCAAGCATTGTGCCATTTGTTAGAACCGGAATTTGGTGTGGTTTAAGAAGTTCGAATGTTTCTGGATCACATAACGGAATAGATATGTGAAAAATGACGTGGTCTTTGGTCACGCCTCCCTTTACGTTCATGAGTTTGTACAGCTGCAACATGTTGTCGTTACTTACTGGTAATTCTAGGGATGTTGGAAGGTGATTTCTTATTTGCACTATCTCAGATTGAAGTTGAGATGGTGACAACAGCATTGGACTTATTTTTCCATGGTGTGAATCCGTTAATGCTGCTATAATTTCGGATTGAATCCTATGTAACCTTGATGAGGTTACGGAAAGTTGAACAGATCGTAACATAAACATTCGAAACAGCTTTGCTTGATACTGTTCGTTTTCAGTTTCGTGTAATCTGGATGTGATTTTAGTTAATTGGTCGTCTACGTTCCTGAACTTTTGTTTTACATTCTCCTCATTTTGTTTTAGTACATTTAAAGTTGCATCAACAATTGATGTCTGATTCATTAGGAGTTGCTTCAGATGGTTTTCATTTTCGTTGACTGTGTTGATAGTAATTGTCATTTGTTCGGCGTAATCCGAGTCTAGAATGCCGAACAGTGAATTAGCGACATTACCAACAACATTAATTGCGCCACGTTTGACTCTTCTTTTGAGCAGGAGATTTTTATCCTTTAAGTCTGTTATGCTAAAATTAATTTCCTGGAGAACGTTTGAGCAAGTAGTCTTTTGGGTAAGAAGATTGCATAGGTGAGTTAATGCTGTTGTTTCATGTATGAATGTAGCCATTTCTTGCCAAAATGGGTTTAAATTGTAGTAGGAGATGATGTTCCATTCTGACCGTGATATTCTGGTGTTGCCAATACCTTCAAAGTAGAGACCGATGTTGGGTTCAAATTGCGTTATTTCTATTTTATTTGTGGCTACTAATGGAATCGAAAGCAATATTGTGATTAGTGTAGTTATGATTGAGCCCGGTAAAGTCCGCTGTTTTTTGGCGAGTGGCATACTATTCGATGTTGACTGAGGTGATTGTTTTTCAGCCAGTCCTTCATGATTAGCCTTGGATTCTTTGAATTTTAGATCTGGTTGTTGCCCGTCCTCTTCGGGTTCGTCACTGAGCTTAGGAAGTGGGGCTAGATACTGAACTGCCCGTTTGAAAATGCCTGATGATGTCTGTACGTCTGCAACTCGTACAACATCGTCGGGTCCCTTATACGTTTTTATTACGCGCCCCAATGGCCATTTCATGACTGGAACGTTGTCTTCTTTTAAAGTGACGATTGTACCTGGTTTGAGATTTTTAGATTGTTCTCGCCATTTGTTACGGCATTGAAGTTCATTTAAATAATCTCGAGACCATCTCTTCCAACATTCATGCTTAAGACGGGAAACTAATTTCCAACGCGTTTCCAATTTAAGGTTTGCGGGCTTCGCTTGGGCGTCAATTTGAGCTATTAGGGGTTCGCCAATTAGAAAATGTCCAGGAGTCAGTGCGCCTATGTCGTTCGAGTCATTCGACATAGGTGAAATGGGTCTGGAATTCAATATTGCTTCAATTTCCACAACTATGGTTTCGAGTTCTTCATAAGTTAAAGATGCGTTCCCCATCGTCCTTACCAAGTAGTATTTTGCTGATTTAACAGCTGCCTCCCAGAGGCCACCAAAATGAGGAGCTCTTGGCGGAATGAAGTTAAATTGAATACCCTTTTTGTTGCAGGCATTTGTAATAGTTTCTTGAGCATCTGGTGAATGTATTATTGTGGAAAGTTCGGGCAATTTATTTTTCGCTCCGACGAAATTTGTAGCGTTGTCGCAATATAAATTTTGGCAATGTCCCCGCCGGGAAACGAAACGTTTGAGTGCACCTATAAATGCATCAGTTGTGAGATCGCTCACCAGCTCCAAGTGCACTGCCTTTGTGGCAAAGCAGCAAAATACGGCAATGTAGGCCTTGTGCGGTCGTTTTCCCCTGAGTTTGTAATGTACAGTAATTGGCCCGCAGTAATCGACTCCAGCATTAATAAATGCTCGGGCTGGTGTTACACGTGTTGATGGTAGGTTTCCCATTATTTGGTGAAATAGCTCTGGCTTGGCTCTGCTGCATGTAGTGCATTGATGGACTGTGGCTCTTGCCATAATTTTTCCTTTTATTGGCCAGAAGCGCTGTCGAACAATTCCTAACAACGTGAGCGCCCCACAATGTTTGTGGTCTTCATGAATCATTTGGAATATCAGTTTGGAAATGGAATCATTGTACGGAATGAGAAGTTGATGTTTTGAGTCATATGCTAATGAGGAGGCATCGAGCCGGCCGCCAACCCTAATTAGTCCGCTTTCATCCAAAAAGGGTGCTAAATTCTTGATGGTGCTCGTTCCAAGTAACGGTTTGTGTTCCTTCAGTTGCTTCATTTCTTCCTTGAATTCGGAAAGTTGCATTTGTGAAATAATAGGAACCAGTGCTTGGCTGAGTTCCGTTGTAGTTAATAATTTTGATGGTTGCCGCATCTGTTTTTGGCTTCTTGTGTGGGTAATGAAGCGCAGAACATATCCAATAATCCGCTGCAGACGATGGAATGAATTTTTGTGGTTAATTTTGTAAACAAAATCAGGTTCGTTTGTTGTCATTGCTCGTGATTCGATTGACCTTGTCTTTCTTTCTAGGTTTGTTGAAATTTTGGAGCTTATATTGAACTTGGGTGGCCAAACATTTTCCACGCCATGAAGAAACATTGGACCATAGAACCAAAGAGTACATTCTTTAAGGGCCGTTGAAGACATTCCACGAGATAATATATCTGCAGGATTGCATTTAGAGCTTACGTGACGCCACTGTTCTGCCTGGGTTTCTTCTTGGATTGCGGAAATTCGATTTGCTACAAATGTGTTAAATGATGCTGATGATGAGTTTATCCATGAGAGTACAATTTCCGAATCAGTCCAAAACCATACTGGACTGGTAAATTTAAGATCAGATCTGATTCTGGTGGCTAGTTGGGCTCCAAGTGTAGCTGCGCATAGTTCCAGTCGTGGTATTGTTTGTCGTTTGAGTGGAGCTATGCGAGATTTGGCACAAAGTAAATGTACCATAATGGTGCCATCTTTAAACACTGATCGGATATAAGCTGCAGCTCCATAAGCCTTCTCGGATGCGTCAGTGAAGATGTGTAGTTGTTGGGATTCTGGAACTCCTCCTTTGAAAATGTGTCTGGGTATTTGAAGCGTTTTCAATACATTCAAGTCTGTGCGAAATGTGAGCCATTTAGTGTGCAGTGATTCCGGCAAGGATTGATCCCAGTCTAATTTTAGCTCCCACAGTTCCTGAATAAACATTTTTGCCGTTACTATAATGGGAGAAAGAATTCCCAATGGGTCGAATATTCTTGCAAGGTCTGAGGTTACGGTTCGTTTAGTTATCCGCTTGATGTCTCTAGGATTGACTTTAATGCCCAGTTTGTCGGACTTCGGCAGCCAAACAAGTCCTAGCGTCTTGATGGTATCAGTTTCCACGCTTTCAAAATCTAAGTTCACCTCCAAATCACTTTGTGGAATATTGTAGAGTAATTGTGGATGATTTGCGCACCATTTGCGTAAAGTAAAACCACCTTTCTTCATCATCTCCATGAGTTGTTTTTGTAAATGTATTGCGGTTACTAAGCTGTTTGAGCCGCCCAAGCCATCATCTACGTAGAAATTTTCCTTGAGAAATTGAGAAGCAAGGGGATAATGTATCTCATTTTCTTTAGCCAATTGCTCCAGACATTTCGTTGCTAAGTATGGAGCTGCTCTTGTGCCATACGTAACTGTATTGAGTTGATAGTATGCAATGGGCCTTGTGGTATCCTTTCTCCAAATTATTAGCTGAAATTTACGATCCTCTGGGGCAATCAATACCTGTCTATACATTTTTTCAACGTCAGTAGTGAACACAAATCTTGGCATTCGAAACCTTAGGAGTATGGAGAATAGTTCTCCTTGCACAGTTGGTCCCGTGAACATCAAATCATTTAGCGAATATCCTGATGTGGTTTTGGCCGATGCATCAAATACTACTCTGAGCTTAGTGGTTGAACTTTCGGGCCTTAATACGCAATGATGTGGAATGTAGTAGTTTGGGGAATTTATGGATTCTGTTCCCAACCTTTTCATATGTCCCATTGATTCATACTCATCCATGAATTCAGTGTACCTTTTCTTTAATTCTGGATTCTTTTGTAGCCGACGTTCGAGAGCGAGAAATCGATTAAGAGCAATGGCATGTGAGTCACCTAAAGTATCGGGGTTTTGTTGAAATGGTATTCTTACTATGAAACGATCTTGATGGTTTCTACTTGTATTTTGTGCAAAGTGCTCTTCACATTGCCTCTCCGCTATTGACAGTAGGGTTTTAGTTGTTTTAACTTCCTCTAACTCCCAAAGCCGTGCGATGGAAGCTTCAAGTCTTTCGTCTTCAGTACATATGCCACAATATGCGTCTGCTAGGGGTTCTTTTGTTATTTTTCCTGCTACAACCCAGCCCAGAACTGTGTTTTGTAGGATAGGAAGTTGTGGAGACAATTTTATTTGTCCTATTGAGAGTAATTGGTGATAGTGTTCAGCACCCAAAAGTATATCAATTTTATTTGATTGATTAAACGATGGGTCAGCTAAAACAAGATTTTTCGGTAGTGGCCACTCGTCAATGTTTATGAATTGTGACGGTTGTGGTGCTATGATTCGAGGAAGGACAAGTGCTTCCAGACGAGTTGAAAACTTGTTGACTCGGGAATGCAGTGCCACATTGACACGATGTTGCGTTTTGGTGTTTGAATTGCCGATTCCATTGATATGAACTGATGACACCTGTTTAGCAATGTTAAGTCGATTTGCCAACCGCTCGGTGATCAAGTTGACTTGTGATCCAGAATCAAGCAAGGCGCGACATTCAATTTCAATTGCATCAGTTTTGAGTTTGACTAAAGCTGTACTGAGAAGAACGTATGAATTGGACATTTGACCACTTGCTGCTGCTACTGACGATGCTTCTGGAGAGCTTGTTGTTGCTTCATTGATATTGTGTTCATTTCTTTCAGGTGAAGTGATTGCAGATGTTGATTTTGTCTGAGATTTTCTTTCACTTGATGATCCTTGTTTTGGTTGCTGAGGGTTGATTTTTAGGTGAAGCAGCGAGTTGTGTTTTTGCTTGCATGTCCTGCACATTCCTGACTTGCAAGTGCTTGCAGCATGTCCTGACCTTAAGCAGTTTACGCACAGTTTTTCTCTTTGAGCGAAATTCAGTCGATTTGCTGGTGAGAGTTTTAGAAAGTTTTGACACTGATGCAGCTGATGATCGCCATTTTTGCAAAAAGGGCATGTGATTTGTGTCTGTTTGGCTGAGGTGGCGGAAACGTATGCCTTTGTAGATTTCTCTTTTTGATTTGTAGCTTCCAAGGATTGGAAGCGATTCTCGAGAAATGTTAAGAAATCTTTGAGGCTTTGAAGTTCCTTTGGATTACTTATAGTCCTCTCATACAGAGTGAGAGTGCCTCGATCCAATTTTTTTACCAGTATATGAAGTAGCATGGGGTCCCATGAGGTCGTATCGATCCTCATATTATTAAGTGCATGCAGACATTCCTGAGTGGTGTCATGCAGTTGTTTGATGGCAGCAGCCGATGATCCAGCACTGGGTTGATCCAAAAGCTGTTGTATTGTTGTGGATACCAGAACGCGTTGATTATTGTACCGTTCTTTCAGTAGGTTCCACGCTGTTGCGTAGTTTTCGGCTGTCGCTGAAAGATGACTGATTAGTCTTTCAGCTTCGCCTCCCAAGTTCGACTTAAGGTACCACATTTTTTGTACCGCAGGAATTGGTTGATTGTTCACTAATTGCGTGAACAAATCATGAAACGCGCTCCATTTTAGATAATCTCCATTGAATTTTGGAATTATTACTTTTGGAAGCGGTAGCACAGTACTTTGATTAGGTTCGGGAACTTGATTTGGAGTGGGTGAAGATATCTGGAAGTTTTCTATGACCAGCTTCTCCAGATTTTCATAGGAGTCCATATCGTAGCCTTCCTTTAGTGGATCGTCATTGGATTCCCATATTTTGAAGTGTAGCTCTTGGATTTCGCCCCACAGTTTTTCTTTTAGTTTCATATTGGTTCCTGTAGGGTCCATAGCTAATAATCGTCTCAGTGAAGAAATCATGGCCTTTTGTCTTCTTATTGCGGCATTTGTTGGGGTGGACAGAAAGGCGCTCCCTTTTCGAGCTGCATGATCGTCCTTAGTACCTTGAGTGTCACCCGTTTTTGATGCCTCAATCATGCCTGATTCAAATATTGTTTTGTATTTAGTGACGAGGTCCTCAATTTGTTGATAGTAGCCTTCGGTGAAATAATTGTGTTCTAACGGGGGTTTATCTAGACATCGGATTTTGTTGTCCGTGAGCTCGAATTCGTTCCAAGCATCGTCTAGTCTTCTGATTCGCTCTTCGTAATAAGAGACGGTTTTTCTGGATGCGGAATCCTTTTTGAAATTCCGAATGATGGATTCGATCAGCTGTCCTGTAGTTCGTTGAGAAGTTACTAGCAGATCCATCGAGTTGGTATTTCCGGTAGCCATTGTAATGTCCTTGATAAATTTGCAAGGATCAGAAGGTTGCGTGTCGAAATCACGTCGGGGTCACCAAATGTTTAATTCAGTTGAATGCTGAATTAGGTTAAGCCTAGTTTGCTTAACCTCCGTTGGTCGCTTCTAGGTAATGCACCAAGAAGGCGATGTTTAATTTGTTTGTTTTCTTCAAGGAGATGCTCCAAGAAGAGTGAATTATCCAACACAAGCACTTAAACCTGGTTGGTAGCTAATAACACAAGCACTTGTAACTTGGTTATATGTTTGAATCGAGAACAAATTACAAACAACCACCTTGTTTGATTATTTTATTAATTCTCTTTTTTTATTAATATAAATTAATTCTTAAATACTATTTTATTGATGACTAATAAAAATATTAACAGACAGCATAAATACAAATTCATCAAAATTTAAAGTGACTTCAACAAATAAACAAAAATTGTAATTTAAGTTTAAAGTGTAATGACTTCAAAACAAATAAGCAAAAAATTTAATTTAAATTTAAAGTGTAATGACAAAAATTGTAATTTGAGTAAAAGTTGAAGGTTTTTTAATTAAAAATAACAAATAGCTGAAACTAGCAATTTAAGGTTGTTGCACTAATTTCGCGCAGTCATATGTATGTATATCGATGTATATAAATGTACAGACATACATGTGACAGAAATTTAATGCGAAGGTTTGAACAATTGTATTAAAATGGGTTTGAAGAAGGACTGTTGTAAGAAGTCCTTGGAGGTCTAGATGGAGAAGCCGTATGAGTTTGAGGAATTTGAATTTGTTGTGCGCTATTCTTAGCAGATGTCCTGGTGTGGAGAATGTTATTCCTCATAGTTAGATTTTGCAATTCGAGACAAGCCGAATAAGCTTCTGGCAGGGTTTTCGGTCGTTGAATTATTACCATTCTGGACAATTCAGGAGAAAGACCCCGAATAAAAATGTCCAAAGCTCTGTTCCTATGTGTTGCAATCAGGGCATTAATAGTTTCTTCGCTATACGCCTCTGTTTTCAATTCGTTAATAATCAGGGATAATTGATGATTAATGATCGAATAAAATTCGTCAACCTTTGACGACCCTTGACAGAGCTGGTTGAGTTGATGTTCTAACGTTTGAACATCTCTCTTATCTGCATAATGAAGAGATAAAATTTTCTTCACTTCGCTCCAGTCCGATCTTGGGTCCAAATACATTGTAGGACCCAAGAGCGGCGTCCGCTTCTCCTACAACCTTTTGTCTAATGCTTTGCATAATAGAACGGTAAATAGGTTTATCCCTCACTATCTCAAAATCCCTTAGCACCATCTCCACAGAGTGTAACCAAGAAACATAATGTTAGGGATTTCCGTCGAACGTGCGCAATTCTTTAACGCTATCAGGAAGCCTAGAGATTGCTTTTAAATCTTCTTCTGTTCTTGGTACTTGTAATATTGGAGTTATCACTACTTCTCCCTGTTCTTGTTCCCTCATCTGCTCTATTTGCCTACTTAGTTCAGAGACGCTAACATTATTCCGCTCAACTCTGCTTAGTCTACCCTCTAATTGTTTGACCTGTTCAATTCACAGCCCCTGTCAGTGTAGTTAAGTTGGTTTTTATTTCCTCCATATTCACAAAATCAAAAAAAAAAAAAACAATTGTCACAAATTCAAAAACACAAAAAGGACTCACCTGGTAATTCTTTGAAGATAGTCTGGAATCTTACACGTTTTTTGTTGCCACAGATGTTGCACTTTCACTTCTTTTCCTTTATTATTTTTGTGAGAAAAATTTTATCGTAATATTTTCTTAATAATATCTTCTTTCCACTGTTGACAATTTTTTTATTCGTACTTTTCAAATTAATTTACTTTCTTTAATTATTTTTATTCTTTCATTAAAAAATATATTTGTATATATGTATTCTTTTTTTTTTAATATTAATTTATTTCTTTATTCACAGAAATCAAAAATCAAATTTTTTGTATATTATTTTAAATTTTTAATTTTTTTTTGTTTAAATTTAAATTTTATTTATTTCTGAATTCTTAAACTCTAATCAATGCGTCTTCAATTAAATTTCAATTTAGAAGCATTTATACTATATTAATCTATGCGTCTTCAAATAATCTATGCGTCCCTAAAGAAGCATCTCACTTACGATAATCTTAAGTCCTTAATTATCTACGCATCTTCAAGCGGCACCAGTAAATTCATTTTCTCCTCTCCGATTTCTTAAACACTAATCTATGCGTCCCTAAAGAAGCATTTCATTTCAATTCATTTTTTTTTTTTTTTTGTTTTTTTTTTTACTTATCTCTAATCTATGCGTCTTTACGAAGCATTCAATTATAAAATATGCGTCCCCCATGTCGTTCTCCATGGTATCTTAAACATTAATCTATGCGTCTTCAAGAAATTTATACGTCTCTAAAGAAGCATGTCATTTCGTCTCCAAAGTATTTACGTGTTCTAACGTCCGTTAAAGTGATAGAACATTGCCAAGAGGCCCGGCATTGGTTGTTGCTCCTGCATCTCACACCGAACCACCTCCTCCACCGCCAGTCATTCCTCCGGCATCCAAACCAAGTTATATTTTCGCTCGTCACTCTCGTAAGCCAACATCTCCAAGATAGTATTCCACGTAACGTCAAAAGCCCGTTTGGCGTCGCTGTTGTCTCTGTTAACGTGTTCTCTATTCATAGACCTATCTGGTAAATCCATCGTGTTTAGAAGTGATCGGGTCGCATTACCTATCGGTGTCGAGGTAAGCTTCACATAATATGCCGTTGGGAAACGCTCGACCAACAGATAATTAACCCTGGGTAAGGCCCGGTAGTCGTTACGTATCATGTTACGGTTGGCTGCTACGTTAAACGCAGTAGTGCTGTGATTTGCGGCCCAATGTCTAAAGTCCGCCATCGTAACCCACTCGGCGTTGCGCAGGAACTTCAACTTATTATCAGGATCCGTGTAAGGCATGTCTAAATCAATTAATTGTACTTTTTAACCTTTTTTCTGTAATTTTTTTGTTTTTTTCTTTTTTTGTAATTTGTTTTTTATTACCTATCGGTGTCGAGGTAAGCTTCACATAATAGGCCGTTGGGAAACGCCTGACCAACAGATTATTAACCCTGGGTATGGCCCGGTAGTCGTTACGTATCATGTTACGGTTGGCTGCGACGTTAACCGCAGTAGTGCTGTGATTTGTGGCCCAATGTCTAATGTCCGCCAACGTAACCCACTCGGCGTTGCGCAGGAACTTCTACTTATTATCAGGATCCGTGTAAGGCATGTCTATATCAATTAATTATAATTTTTTAACTTTTTTCTGTAATTTTTTTGCAATTTGTTTTTTCTTTTTTTTGTAATTTGTTTTTTTATTTTTTATTTTGAGGCTTGGCAACGGTGCGCGACGCGACCGTTTGAAATTCCTTTTTTATCCTCACGAAAGCTCTGTATTGTTCCTTTTTGGCAACCCACTTTGATTTTCGTGGGAGCCTACTGCGGTACAGGTGACTTTACTTTCACTCTGATAATTCATTGTCGTTACCCATGGTATCTTAAACATTAATCTATGCGTCTTCAAGAAATTTATACGTCCTTAAAGAAGCATGTCATTTCGTCTCCAAAGTATTTACGTGTTCTAACGTCCATTAAAGTGATGGAACATTGCCAAGAGGCCCGGCATTGGTTGTTTCTCCTGCATCTCACACCAAACCACCTCCTCCACCTCCGGCATCCAAACCAAGTTATATTTCCGCTCGAAAGACTCCTGACAGAAAACGCCCTTAGACGCTAACCCTCCGTCACTCTCGTAAGCCAACATCTCAAAGATAGTATTCCACGTAACGTCGAAAGCCCGTTTGGCGTCGCTGTTGTCTATGTTAACGTGTTCTCTATTCATAGACCTATCAGGTAAATCCATCGTGTTTAGAAGTGATCGGGCCGCATTACCTATCGGTGTCAAGGTAAGCTTCACATATTAGGCCGTTGGGAAACGCCCGACCAACAGATTATTAACCCTGGGTAAGGCCCGGTAGTCGATGCGTATCATGTTACGGTTGGCTGCCACGTTAAACGCAGTAGTGCTGTGATTTGCGGCCCAATGTCTAAAGTCCGCCATCGTAACCCACTCGGCGTTGCACAGGAACTTCAACTTATTATCAGGATCCGTGTAAGGCATGTCTATATCAATTAGTTATAATTTTTTAACTTTTTTCTGTAATTTTTTTTGCAATTTGTTTTTTTCTTTTTTTTTGTATTTTTTTTTTTATTTTGAGGCTTGGCAACGGTGCGCGACGCGTTCGTTTGAAATTCCTTTTTTATCCTCACGAAAGCTCTGCATTGTTCCTTTTTGGCAACCCACTTTGATTTTCGTGAGAGCCTACTGAGGTACAGGTGACTTTACTTGCACTCTGATAACCTTCTGTGATTTTTAATTTGAAATCACCAGGAATATCAGGTTGGTGAAGGAGGATGACTTTGAATAAAAATAATTTTGTGATTAATTTTTTCTTTATTATAGGATCTGGAGGGTCCCGTAGGATTCGCAGATTAATTTATTTAATTTATAAATTTTTGGTTTTTTAAAGAACCTTTGATTTTTCAGGGTCCCTGCTCGGGCGCCAGTAAAGGAATCTCAAACGGGTTAGTTAAAAAAATATAATTTTTAAGGCACTCCAACTGTGCCGCGATATGGAATAAAAAATATCAAACAAATTTAATCAACGTTTTATATTTATTATAAAATAATGATTCTTAATTTTATTTAGTTAATTCAAAATTTAAACAAAGATTAATATCCACCTTAAAGTCTTATTCGATAGACACTGCAACCAAGACTAATTGTTTCAAGCCAACTTTGTTGGCTCATTCCATTTGACGATCACGTTGTTCCAACATGTGCAAGTTTGCACACGCTGATCATTGAAAATTGTTTCCTCACCGTTTAAGCAAGATTGCAGTATTGTAATTGGATCGGAAGCGCGTGTAGAAGTAAAAATAATAAAATGTTAAAATTGCTAATTTATTTTTTGGTGACAGCGTCACCAAACTTATTTTTTGGTGACAAAGCGTCACCGTTAACTTATATATTAAATGTATATAACAATATAAAAAGATTACATAAATAATGTGGTTGGTGCTGCATTGGTGTTGGTTGTTGTTGCTGGTTTAATTGTTGTTGTTGTTGCTGCTGGAATGGTTGTTGATTCAGTACTGTTGGGTACTGGTGGATAGTATATGGAGGATACTGTTGCATAGCGTATATTGTTTGGCCTATTTCTTGTTGAATTGACCGATATCGGTAATTTTCCTGCACGAAATTTCCTTTTTTTAATTTAATATTTAAATTAATTTTGTTATAGCAGTGTGGACATCTATGTTGGTTCTGGAATTAAAAATTTTATTTTCAGTCAAGTTTAAGTTCGCGTAGACGTTCTGCTAGTGTCTAAAATATTGTACTTTGTAATTATAATTTTCTTCTTAAATAGAATAATACGAACTTAAGCTTGACTTTAAATTTCATCTAATAGAATACTAATAGAAAATTAATTTTTATTTACTTACCATTTTTACACTTTTTTTTGATGGGGAATGCAATAAAATACCGAAAAAGCCACGAAACCAAACCACTTGAGGCATGCATTAAAACATATATGCCAAAACTTGTGTTATCTTTTTGTATATCTCTTTCCAATATTGGACAATATCGCCATAATGACTTTTCTTCTCCGAGTGTGTTGACAAAATTCTCGTAATTCCGTTTTCCTTCACCTTCACTTACAACTGAATTTATGTAAAATAATTTTTGCAAAAAAAAAACCGACTTCAAAACAGACAAACTTAAAATCATGTTTCTTTAAGACGGTAACTATTGCGACACCCTGTAATTTCCGGATTCAAATTTTATACTAGTTATAGCGTTCGTAGCAATACAGGTTAATTGTAAATTTCAACCGTCTTTGTAACGGTTTAAAAGTTTGGTCATATACATCAAATTACATAAACTATTGCGACACCCTGTAATTTATAATTTTAAATATTTATACTTATTTTAACACACATAGTAATGGACATTCTGTCTAATTGTTAAGTGTTTGTCAATAACTATTTAAAAGATAGGGTCATATATATCAAATGACGTCACCTATTGGGACACCCTTTAAATTCAAATTTTAATATAAATACTTGTTAAAGAGAACTTTGTCATACAGATTCTTTGTAAAATTTAACTTTGTGTCCATATACATCAAATTACATCAACAATTGGGACACCCTTTAGTTTCCAATTTTAAATATTTATACTTGTTGTTATACCAGATATAGTAGTGAACATTCTGTCTATTTTTCAAGTGTTTGTCTCTAACGGTTCCAAAGATGAGGACATAATGGTCAAATTACATCAATAATAGGGACACCCTTTAATTTATCCAAATTTTATACTTGTTGTAATAGCGGACTAAGCAATATAGGTTCTTTGTACATTTCAACTGTCTATCTATAACAGTTGAAAAGTTTGGCCATATATATCACTTTTACATTAACTATTGGGACACCCTTTAATTTCCAAATTCATATTTTACACTTGTTATTTTAGCGGACTTAGCAATACAAGTTCTTTGTAAATTTCAACTGTCTGTCTATAACGGTTCAAAAGTTTTGCCATATATATATCAAAATAAACCAACTAATGGGACACCCTTTAATTTCTAATTTTAAATATTTATACTTATTATAACAGACATAGTAACGAACATTATGTGCAACTTTCAAGTGTTTGTCTATAACGGTTCAGAAGATAGGACCATAATGGTGAAATTACGTCACCTATGGGGTCACCCTTTAATTTTTAATTTTATTTTTTAATTACATTTTGTTATTGGGAGCTATAGTGATACGCACTTTTTTCTAATTTTAAATGGGTGACCTATAAAGTTCATAATACACGTAAAAAACATGTATGTTGTATGGGGACACCCTTTAATTTTTAAACTTTTAAACTGTTTTTAAAATGGGACCAATCTGTAGCCATAACCTTTCTAATGGCGCAAAAATTTTTAAAATCGGTTCAGAAATGACCGAGTTATGAAGGCACAAACATACAAAAAAAAAAAAAAAAAAAAAAAAAGCAACACACAGACGAATTGATAACCTCCTTCTTTTTTGAAGTCGGTTAAAAAATGCATGTGAAGAAAACTTGAACATACATAAAGTATAATGACGAGAATGCAAAATGGTTACAAACAGTAAATCAGGATGATATCTTACTAATAGGTGCATTTCTTCAAAGTTAATATTGTCAATTTGACAAGGTAAACTGTGGCAATGAATAGATCTACTTTCTTTAGTTGCTCACCTTTATTTAAAGAACTCCAGTCTGAAGTGTCTAAGCTATCATAAAAGCCGAATCCAATATTATCTGTTACATCGTTAACTTCAAAGTAAATCGAACTTAAATAAGAAAAAATTCTCCTTTGTGGTACAAAATCCATTTGATTTCATTTTATTTTTACGAATTTTCATTATTTTTTGTTACTTGTTTTTGACTCAAGCATCATTTTAGCACGTATTGCTCTTTGTTTATCGGAATTTATTTTACCCCATTCTTCTTCTGGTTCAGATTTTATAGTTATTTGTTTATAACTGTGATCTTTTTTGATTACCTCAACAATGAAATTCAATGAGTTTTCCTCTTCACGATTTTTCTCATTAGGTGTTGAAGTAATGTAAGAATGTTCTTTGTGAAGTCTTCTGTTAAGATCAATTTCATTATACTCATTTAATGAAGTGATTGTATCTTCAATTTCTTTGTCCATTGAACTAAACATTTTGTAATGGTAGCGCAGTTCTTTGAGTGAACTAAGATAATCTATTCTCATAAGATTAACAAAAACATCAGCTCTTACAGATTTTTGTGACAGAATTATATATTTTTGCAAAAAATATCTGTGGCAGAATTATATTTTTTTGCAAAAAATATGTGAATTCAACTGGAGCATTGCTTATATGTTCTCCTGATGGATCAACATGAGTACCCATAAAATTGGTCCAAAGAACAATAAAAGGGCAATATTTATTTAATATAAACACACAAATTTCATCGTGCCGATATTTATTAAGGGAATACCCTTTATTGATATTTTTGATATCATTTTCAATTTCACTATAAATAGATAGGAACATCTTTTGGATGGATCAAATTTTTCATTGTCTAAAAGATTATATTCCTTGAATGTGCTTTCTGTGTCAGTCTCTGTTAAACAATGACGTAAAATTTCAAGGCTGTTTTCTAAATTATGGTTTTTGTAAGGAGTAAGCAAAATTATAAAAATATGTTTAAACCATTGTTGGCATTCATCAATAGTGGTTAAACTAAAAGCAGCTACTAATGGATTTTTTAATAGATTCCTTAAAATGTGGTTTTTGTCCAATTTCGCATTTAAATCCTTGCAAATTATATGTATATAATGACATTTGCACCATTGTAGTATAACAAAATCTGGTTTTGCATTTGAATTTGTTTTCAAATTATTTAAAAATGCAGCACAAGCGTTAAGATACTCTAACAATGTTTGATTGTTAAAACTTTTTAGTACTGCACCATATAAGGCTGCACTTACTTCAGTACAAACTCTTTGACAATAAGGTGGTTTGAACTGATATTTAACTTTGTGCTCTTTCAGAGATAACTTTAAATTATCTAAATAGTCACATATTTCCTTTAGAGTATGTGCAGAAAGAATTGCTTCTGCGATAGGTAGTATCTTTTTTAATTTCCAATTGCGTAAAACAAATTTATATGTTAGAATCCCCTTTTTGGCACACATTAAACTTTTTACGCTTTCTCCTGAAGCATCCAAATGTAATGTAAATTTGGAAACTTCCAGGATTTTTAAATTACTTGAGATTGTCTCAAAAGTATACTTTTCCAAAGTATACTTTTCATGATTTAGCTCAGATTTACATTTTCTCAATGTTTCCAATTTATGGATATTTTGTAATTACCTTTTTCAGCAATATCGTCAGCGGCATCCAAAATTTGTTCTGAACAAATATGCCTTATTTCCCTTAAGCTTACTTTTTACTACATGTCTTTTTACTCCCCTTATTTGACCAACTTTTACCTCATTTTCAGCATGATGTAACTCCTTTGTTCTATAAACAGTTACATTTCCTTGAGGATTTATTTTAAACCAAAATATAGTACAATCATTAAATTTGCAATACGCATATAACAAAATATTTTCTATGACATATTTAATGTTGTAGAAACACAAAATACAAACATTGTTATATTTTAAATACTTTTCTCGTATTAAATCTTCGAGAATTTTTTTCTTGTAATTTTGTCTAGATTTGTGTTTTTTGCACTGTTCAAATCAACAGAAAAACTACAATCCCAAATATTAACTTTAAATTTTCGGTTAGTTTCGTACTTTTAGATATTGCACGTATAACATTTCTTTTGCATTTTTCTTTTGGGTTTGGTGTTTTTCTGTATTTTAAAAATTCTGAAACATTTGGAGACTCATCTGTTATCTCAAATGGACTGAGTGTATGATCACGTTTCTTTTTTTCGATTATGGATACTTTGGCAGAACTTTCCAGAATTTTATTTTAATACTTAGTGTAGTATTAAGAGAAATGTCTTCCATTTTTGAATTTTTTTCAAATTGATTATCACTTAAAATTTTGTTTAACAATGTTTTAATTTCGTTAAGACTTGACATGTTATGTGTCAAAATCTCTGTAATGTTACATTGTAAGTCGAGTACAATAGATTTAAAGTGTTGAACAAAATCTTCTTTAAATTTTTGTAACGAATTATGTAAAAGTGCTTTAAAATTATCGTTAAATTCAAAATCTGAATTACGTATTTTAGATGTTTTTGTTAATTTTTCTACACTAAAATAATTTTCTTCTATATTTTCTATTCTATTAAGTTCATTAATAGACTCTGCTTTATTAAAATTTTTATTTGAAATATTTAGAGTTTCCAAACTTTCATCAAGATCAGACAACAACGCTGTTATAAGAGCTTGTTCCATTGGAAAACTTTCCAATTCCAAGCTTTTTGGATTATCTTCGTAAAGTTTTCCTTCATTATCTTTTTCATGTAATGATAAGATATTGTTTTGTGATAAAACATCACTTTGTACATTTTTAGGCAATCTATGGCCTATAATTGTTAAGTCTCGAGTTCCTAACATAATATCGTTTTCCGATATTTTATCAATTTGTATGTTTTCAGACATTGTATGGCATGTATTTGTTTGATCTCGAGTTTCTAAAATACGTTTTACAATAATAGAAATACGTTTAAGAGTTTTCGCATTATTTTTGATTTTATTGTGTTTGCTTCTTTTTTCATTTAAAGAATTTATAACACATTCAAACAAATTTTCATTTGCCTTGGAATAACTCCTCAAATTTTCAAAATTTGAAAGGTTTAAAACAACATTTCTTATATCTAAAATACTAATTCTACATCCTTTCATTGTGGGTTCCTAAAATTATAAGAAAGTATGGAGTGTATGACGAGAAATAATTATAACAACGATTATTTAATGTTTTGTTAAGTTTTATTTATTTTACTATATTTTGTGTTGATAAGCGTCGTATTTCACAATAATAATAAGTTCGTTTTTTCTCTAGAGGGTTACCACGGTTTCTACTATTTCAAAAATGTTGACTGACGTTGCCAGATAATCATCAATAAGATACTGGTTGTTTGTCGTACGTTGCAGGTTTATTCGACATGTTGCAAGACTTAATACGCTACATCACTCCCCCTCCAATAATTTGGTCCAAATCGAAACTAACATATTTTCTTGGCCGTTTTATTTCCCGACCCCTACGGTCAGTTTGAACTGCTACAGGTGTTTCAATTTGAATAGTTTGAGATGTTTCGTTTTGAATTTGTTGATTTGTTGATGAAGATTGCGGTTGTTCAGTAGTCGTTGACTGCTTTTCGAAAAAATTCTGATCTTCCTGGTTGTTTATATATGCGGATTTGACTCTATCAATACTGACCTTTGTAACTTTATCACCGAGTTTTATGCTAAAAGTTTTGTTATCTCTACTTAGAACTTCGTATGGGCCATCATATGGTGGCTTTAAAGGTGGACGTACTGTGTCATCTCGTAAAAATACATGTGTACAATTAGCGAGATCTTTCTGTATGAATACTTTATTTGTACAGTGTTGAGAAGTTGATACAGGCTTTAAGTCACTGATGACGTTACGCAAGTTTTTAACAAAATCACTACCAACATATTCCTTGGATGGCTTTTCAAAAAATTCACAAGGTAATCTTAGAGTGGAACCATACACCATTTCAGCTGGGGAGGCATTAAGATCAGGTTTCAAAGTTGCACGAAGTCCTAGCAGTACGATAGGTAAACTATCAAACCAGTCGCTAGAAGTGTGACATTTTATAGCACTCTTTAAGGTACGGTGCATACGTTCAATTAACCCGTTAGCCTGAGGGTGATATGCCGTAGTACGTAGGTGTTTAGATCCTGTAAGACGAGATAATTCGTTAAACAATGTTGATTCGAATTGCCTGCCACGATCGGTTGTAATTGCGCCGGGCATTCCAAATTGTGCTATCCAACCATGCAGAAAAGCTCGGGCAACTGTTTCGGCAGTGATGTCCTTCATAGGTATTGCAACAGGCCACCGAGTAAAACGATCAACACAAGTAAGACAATATCTGTACCCGTTTGAAATAGGTAGAGGTCCTATGATGTCTATATTAATATGTCTAAATCGTTCGTCTGGCACATTAAAACGTTGCAGAGCACTTTTGTTGTGTTTTATAATCTTACATCGTTGACAAGGTATGCAGGTCTTTACCATAGAGGAAATGTCTTTCTTCATATCCTTCCACACAAAACGTTCGGTGATTAGTTTTACAGTTGAACGCCTGCCAGGGTGTGACATGTTATGAATCGAATTAAATACTTGTTCTTTAAAATTTGTTGTGATGTAAGGTCGTATGCGATTATTAGAAGTATCGCACCAAACTGTGGAGTTAGAACCTAGTATTGGTACAAGTTTCAATTGTAGACTAGTATCCGATTTTGCATCATCAATTTCTAAATTATCCTTTTGATCCGCTGACAATTTTTCAAAATCAATTTGGTTGCCGTTAAATATGGATTCTACGCGTGACAATGTGTCAGCTACTATATTGTTTTTACCTGAAATATGTTGTATGTTTGTAGAATACTCACTTATAAAACTTAGTTGACGGCATTGCTTCGGTGTTAACTTTTCCGGCTTTTGGCGAAAAGCATACGTTAGTGGTTTATGGTCAGTCATCACCACACAGTCTCGACCATCTATGAAATGAGAAAAATACTTGATGGATTGATAAATAGCTAGCAATTCTCGATCATAAGTGCTAAGCCGCTTCTGAGAGTCCGTCATTTTCTTGGAAAAAAATCCTAGTGGTTTAAGTTGACCATCTTCTATTTCGTGGATTGCTGCACCAACGCAAAAATTACTAGCATCGACATGAAGTACCAGTTTCGCCTTTAATGATGGGTGAGCCAACAACGTTGCATTTGCAAGAGAAGTTTTGCATTCTTCAAACGCCAAAGAGGTTTCGTCATCCCACTCAACGATAGACTTGTCGTTTTTCTTATTCCCTTTTATGAGTTTTTGTAGTTTGTTCTGTCTAAATGCTGCTTGGGGAATAAATCTACGATAATAATTTAAAAGTGCAATAAATCGTCTAAGTTCATGAGCAACTGTTGGTTTTTTAAAATTTAGTACTGATGAAACTTTTTCCGTAGTTGGCTTAACACCAGCCGCCGTAATACAGTGACCCAAAAAATTAATTTCAGTTTGTCCAAAGACGCATTTCGAAATTTTAATTCTGAGTCCATATTTACGTAGGCGATCAAAAACAATCTTTAAATGTTGCATATGCTGTTCTTTACTAGAGGATGCGATGCATATGTCATCAATGTAAACCACGACAAAGTCAAGATCTCGGAAAATCTGATCCATGAATCTTTGGAACGTCTGACTTGCGTTTCGCAATCCAAAAGTCATTACATTAAATTCATATAACCCAAAAGGTGTTATTATTGCTGTTTTTTCGCGGTCTTCAGGTGCTATAGGGATCTGATTATATGCACGTTCTAGATCCAAAGTGGTAAAAATTGATTTGTTGTACAACCTATGTGACACGTCCTGTACATGGGGTATAGGATACCTATCTGGCTTAGTGGCTGCGTTCAAACGTCGATAATCGCCACATGGGCGCCATTCCCCACTGGTCTTCTTCGGTGCAAGGTGCAATGGACTTGCCCATTGACTGCTGCTTGGACGGCATATACCGTGTTGTAACATGTAGTCGAATTCTCTTTTAGCTATTGCCAATTTGTCCGGATTTAGTCTTCTGGATTTAGAGTAAACGGGAGGGCCTTCTGTAACAATGTGGTGATGAACATTAATTTTTGCATCGACAGCAGAAAATTTAAACGGTTGTGTTAAATCCTTGTAATCATCGAGCAATTCTCTAATCCACGTATGAATTGTTGGTGATATAGTATAAATTTGCTCGAGGTTATCTTTACACTTGAACCCGTTGACCATAATATTTGTTTTACCATCAATTAATTTTTTCCTGCGTACATCGACAAGCAAATCATATTTATGTAAAAAATCAACCCCTATAATAGGCCTTGTAACCTCTGCCACGAGAAATTCAAAGTCCATGTTTCTCCTCAATCCAAGGTCGATTGAAATTATTCTCGTGCCATAGGTATTTATGGGAGTGCCATTTGCTGCGTAAAGGTTACCCGTTTGTGCATTTTTTCTATGTGTAGGTGGTATTACTGAAAAATCGGCACCAGTGTCTATAAGGTATTTTATTTTAGTTTTCCTATCCGTTACAAATAGACGACGGCAATCTGCTGCTGCATACCTATCAGCCGTCGTTGACAGGGCTGCAGTTAGTTTTCCGGAGTAAGTTTCTTGTACTGACATGGCTCGATACATTTTCGCGCTTTATCACCATAACGATAATGATACTTACAGAATGGAAAACGTACCTTTGACTTACTACGATGAGAAGAATGATTTCTGGATCTTGAATGACTTGGGGTTCTCTGTCGAGATATTCGCAACTCTGCCACCTCCTTTCTTAAGTTTTCAATTTCGATTTGTAGGGGTGAACTACTTTGAACGGATGCCACTAACGAAAAATTTTGTACCTCCATCATTTTGTCGGCCTGTTCTGCCATCTTAGAGGAATCGCCATCGACGATAGAGACCACGGATCGAATACTTTCAGGCAATCGTTCCATCCATAAAGATTTAAGGGCGTCGTCTGATATCTTATTGCCTGCTAATTCTTTCATGCGTCTTAAAAGTTGAGAAGGTTTAAGATCACCTAATTCTACCTCTCGGATTAATGTTCTCAACTTTTTCTGATCAGAATCGGTATATTCAGCTATTAGTGCACGCTTAACTGCATCATATTTGTCGTTTCTCGGTGGGTTTCGTATTATATCAGCTACTTGTAATAAATACTGGGGTTCCAATGAAGCAATGACGTGGTGGTATTTTGTGTTGTCAGTCGTTATACCAGAGACAGCAAACTGGGATTCCATCTGTATAAAATAGAGATCCGGCTGTTCCTTACAAAAAACTGGCGGTTTAACACCAACACGAAACACTTCAGAAGACGATTGTCGATCACTTGTTGAGGGACCGTCATCTTGCGGCGCAGGCACCTGTTTAGGAGGCTCCTGCTGTTGTTGTTTATCCCCGTCATTAACCATTTATAATATTTTCATGTATGGGGTCACCAATATGGAGTGTATGACGAGAAATAATTATAACAACGATTATTTAATGTTTTGTTAAGTTTTATTTATTTTACTATATTTTGTGTTGATAAGCGTCGTATTTCACAATAATAATAAGTTCGTTTTTTCTCTAGAGGGTTACCACGGTTTCTACTATTTCAAAAATGTTGACTGACGTTGCCAGATAATCATCAATAAGATACTGGTTGTTTGTCGTACGTTGCAGGTTTATTCGACATGTTGCAAGACTTAATACGCTACAAAAGAAAAAAAAAAATAAAACAGTCAATTTTAACTCTTCTTTATTTATAAAAACTTAATCTAAACACTTTATAGAAACAGCTTACAAGTTTATTTTTACTTATACTACCAAATCAATCATGATATTAAAGGGGATTTCCCTTAAATACACCATTTTTCATGGATTTTTAATTTACAAAAATTAAAAATAGCTTACAAGTTGTTTATACATACTTCCAAATACTCAAAACGAAATACTTATATCATTGACATCCGTTTCGCATTAATTTTCATGATATTTAGTTTCAAACATGATTTTAAACAGGGGATTCCCCTTAAGTTCACCATATTTCATGGAATTTTTTATTCAAAAATACATGCACAACTCTGTATCATTATTCTGAAATTTAAAAGTGCATATAGTTATTTATTTCGTATTGATACAATTAATAATTTAAAATTTAATGAATTTACCTAACAAATATCAACAAAAGAAAATCTTATTTTGGTATAAAAAATATAAACAATTAATTTTAAAAAAATTTCAGTATAAAATACTCGAGCAATTCGAAAACTGAGAATTGTACACATAATATTAGGCCCTTTTTTGACTTAAATTACCACAATTTTTTAAATCGTTTAAACTAAAAATACAAAACTATGTATTTTAAAACACTCATAAATTTGGCATTGTAAAAAATCGTCACTATATAAGAGAAAATCGTTAAATCTGGCAGCCGTGGTTCCGCTTTCTCATTCGTGCATTACACTCAGGGCTGCCATGTCAATTTGAGAAAGAATCGTCAATTTCCCGATAAAAAATAAAAAAAATCGTCTTTTCAGCTTTTAAAAATCGTAAACCTAAAAAAGTATTTCTTTAACTATTTTTTGTTTATATTTTTGTTAAAAAGCAATCAAAAAATCATAAAGTTAACTTAAACATACACATTTATGTCTTATGCAAAATAAATAAAGACCACTCGAAGTGTACTTTAAAACAAATTTTTCATAAAAAAATTGAAATAAACTAAACTTGACGAAGACTTTATTTTTTGGGTATGGGGATTAATGTATACTGAACTCAAACTACACTACTACAAATTCCGTTGGCACAATCGTCGCAGTGTAGTCAGCTACTTATTTATATTGAAGACGACAGCTGCTTCGTAAACTCTGACATTGTTATAGAAATACATATTTTACTCCTATAAAATATTTTTTTCAAAAAATAATAAATATTTTTTCAAAACCTTTGGACAAGGCGAATTTATATAAGGTGGCATCGCCGTGACAACAAATACAACACCAAAAAACATAAACATGCATTTTGTTGTTGGTTACATGTACGACAGACGCCAAAAGCACTAATTAAAATATCACATCCTACAACTAAAAACACTTCTTTACCTTTTCTGGTAGTATTTTGTATTTTTTTTTTTTAATATTGAAATATTTTTTTTAAATAATTACTATTTTTTTTCAAATTTAAAAAAAGTAAAGCGAAAATAATTAACTTCGCCGTGCTGCCATCTCGACCATTGGCATACTTATTTTCTATAAAGATGCCGATTCTGCAATTTAGAACAAAGGCATCTTTAATGAGTCATTCGGACCCAAATCATACGATAAAATCAACCAATGCTTTGCAAATGTTTTGTTTACATTAAATATGTGGTGATCTCAAATAACAATTTATGTTGGATACGAAACCAAAGCAACTGTAAGTAAAAGGGAATTTGTTTACAAATTCCTTATCTATAAATGAATTGACATTGGCTGGTTTATTTCGTTATCTGTAGGATTTGCACATATAACTCCCCCTCCGTTAAGATTCGAGTCCGTTCGAATCAAGTTACAATTTGTTATTCTACTTAAGATACAGTATAATAAAACAACAAAAACCAATGCATATAGTATATAAAAATTATGATTACTTCGCATCCTTACAACTGCTTGTTCAATTTCATTTATATTCGTGAAATTGATTTCGGGTAAATTTTCCGTTATATTATCAGGCAAAACATTAAAATTTGGAATGATCATATTTAATTTACTTTCGAATCTTTTTATCTTAAATCCATCTATATCAATCTCACAATCCCTAAAGCTTACAATATAATTTCCCTTCAAAGGATATGAGAAATTAGTACATGCATCAAACAGAGTAGCATTTATATTTGTTAATAATAAATTTCCGATTTCAAATTCAATTGCCGATTTTTTCGGTCTTTTTAATCTTTCTACACTCCCTATAATCGTTCTTCAAAACATTCGACAAACAAGGATCTACCACCTTCATCCTATGCAACACATTTTCCTCCTCAATCATATATGTTATATTCTCAATAGTAACAGTCCTCGTCACTTCAATATCCAATTGCATATAATTTCGAGCGGGTATGGGTACGACTATTTCCGCTCTATATTCCTTCTCAATGAATTCGGGCACCATCAAGACAAAAACTATCAATCTGTCACGCATGGATCCCATACTACTTCTCATATATTTTAACTTCAGACTATCAATATCAAAGTGATCAATCTCATCACTTGTCAAAAAGAATCTACTGGCAGTACCATATTTAGACATTACAATATTCTCCTGTACCTGCTCAATTTTATTTTTTATTTCATTAATCAACAAGACGAAATTATTATATTTTGTTATTTTTAAACTTTCTTCGATCGCACCCGTGTACGTTTTATTAAATCAAATTCTATTCTGTTCCACCACCAATCGGATATTCTGCAAATAACTCTGCATTTCATTATTTATCTTCACTTGTTTATTCATATTATCAATAATATTTTTCTGATTAAAATCCACCGCTTTAAAATGGTCTTCAATTCTCAACCTATCTTCATCATCCATGGTACCAAAAAGCCAATTTATACTCTACACCCAAAATCAATCAACGCTCTCCTATATCTAACCTTTGTATGAATTTGCAATGTTTGCAAGGAATATTCTAACTCTTTAATCTTTTTATGAAGATTCAAACTCAACCAGCCATCTTTTACAATAAAACTGTGGGATACGCTTGTCCTTAATTTGTGGATAGTATCTGCAATATCCTGCACGTCAATGAAATGAATCAACTCCGAGAAACCACTGATGAGGTCAATAGGTTCACCCCGCAAAACGGCATATCCTGCCAGTGTCTCGATGTTTTTTACTTCGACGGCCGACTCAGTGCATGATATTAATTGTAGCGCCAGAAGCAGTAGGATGTCCAGCCCCATGATCACCTGGAAAGGTTTTTAAAGGCCTTTTAATATTTGCTAAGTCTATTTTATTAGGGTTGTTGTTGGAATTATATTTAACAAATCTCTTAGCGGTTTTCTGTCTCTGTGCTTCCGGATTTCTCATGTATAAGTCTCTATTATCATATTCGGGAACTTTTCCCCTTTTCGCATTTATCCTAACTATGGCCTTTTTCTTCCTGTTGCTCATGTATTGAGCAATCTTCCGATAATCTATGTCGGAACGATTCAAAAAATCAATGCGCCTAACATTTGTTGTGGAATGAATAGTAGCATTATAAAAACCCACTGCCCTAATAACCAATTCTTCTATATCAATGTTTTCGTTATTTCGCTTCAAAATTCTGATGTGCTCCAAAAGAGATAAATGCATTCTCTCTACATCGGAATTGCCTGTGTGAGAGTTTGCTGTTGCAAAACGCGTTTGAATATTTTTATCCGCACAAAACAATCTTCTTAAAGCATTATTAAACTCGTTGTCCATTATCAGCAACTCTGGTTTGCCAAGTAAAACAATCCTTTCCTGCATCTTAACTCTGACAGTACACATATTCTTATCCGTTATCTTATGTACGGAGGCCATTTTCGTAAATCTGTCAATTGTGGTAAGAAAATAAGTTCTATGAACTTGAAATATATCCATATGGACGATCATGTTCGGTCTATCGGGGGTTACAGTATGACTAAAATGTTTACGATATGGATTTCTATCGTATTTGTTTTCGTTGCAGATTCTGCATGAGTTTATGAATTTATTTATATATTTAATTAAATTAGGATAAAAACAAAATTTAATTTCTTCAAAATTCTCCAATATTCCCCTATGATTTGTATTAGTATGGACTCTTTCAATTTCTCTGTACATTTCCTCTTCATTAGGCAAATCCATTGCAAATCACGGTTACCTCCAAACAACGATAATAATTTCTTCTGGACTATATTGTACAAATTATCCGAAAGGTCAGAATATACACCGACCCTTCCTTTATTCAAAGTTCTTCGAAACAGATCATTCAAGTAGTGATCAATACGTACTATATCATTTTCGCATATATATATGACTTTATATTTTCTGTACAAAATCTCTTGTTCCATTCTTTTAGACCTTACAATTCTTACCTGAATTCTATGTCTATTAACAATAGATTCGCTTATATAGAAGTTAGTGCTACCATCATCCTCCTGTTGGCTATGTACCGTTGTGATCCCATCGGATATCTCAAACAATGATTTTACCTCATAATTTTCGGTGCTGTTATCAGTTTCCATTCTGCTAAGGAAATCTGCCACTTTATTATTCCTTCCCTTCACATATTCAACATCGAATTCGTATTCACCTAGTGTGATCTTCCACCTAATCAATCTTGAATTCGGCTCCTTTAATGAAGCCAACCACTTCAGAGGCTGGTGATCAGTACGCACCAAGAACTTCGTACCAAAAAGGTAGGGACGAAAATATTTCGTCGCCCATACCATAGCTAAAAGCTCTTTCTCGATTGCACTATATTTTTTTCGTGATCGTTTAAAGTTCTACTCGCAAAGCAAATCGGTCTATTATCCTGACTTAATACTGCCCCCAGCGCCAAATTACTGGCATCTGTAGTGAGTACAAACTTCTTGTTAAAGTCTGGGTAAGACAATATTGGTGGATTAGTAATAATTTTTCAAAAGCCCCAATGTAGGCGATATCACCAACATTAATCTTGGCATCCTTCCTGAGGCATCTAATCATAGGTCCTGCAACCGAAGAATAGTTTTTTATGAACTTTCTGTAGTAGCCGGTTAGGCCCAGAAATGATTTTATTTTCTTTACTGTGTCTGGAATCTTTATTTTACTAATTGCCTCAACCTTCGATGGGCAAGATTTTAGGCCATCTGCCGTAACTATATGACCCAAAAACTTAGTCTGTCTAGCAAGAAAATTGCATTTATTCATTTGTACCTTCAAATTATGTTTATTTAAATCAGAAAATATTTTCGACAGACTGTCCAAATGTTCCTCCAAAGAAGTCGAGAACACCAATATATCATCCATATAGATGACACAGTTTCTATTGATATGATCTCTCAACACGCAGTTCATCATACGTTGAAAGGTCGCGGGCGCATTATTCAATCCAAATGGCATTCGGACATATTCAAAATGTCCCATGGGAGTGGAGAAGGCTTTCTTCTCAATGTCCCTGTCCTCCATCCTGATTTGGTGAAACCCTTTCGCAAGATCAATAGTTGAGAAATATTGCGCTCGACCCCATTTATCGAATAAAGCATCGATGTTGGGCATAGGGAATTTATCATCCACCGTTATATTATTAAGTGCTCTATAATCTATCACTATGCGCCACTTCCGATTACCCTCATTATCAATTTTCTTAGGCACTATCCATAAGGGTGAGTTATAAGGCGATTTACTCGGTCTTATAATTCCCTGGACTAGCATATCCTTTACTTGAGTTTCAATTTCTTTTTCATGTGTCTTTCTAGAATACACCGGTTTATCCGATGTTGTAATTATACTATGCTTTACCGCACTAGTAGTGGTCAAGGTTTGACCCTCCTGATAAAATGTATCTTTGTTTCTATATAAAAACCTCTCCAATTTACTTTTTTCTTCTTTATTTAAATGTTTCGGCATTTCGATATTACCAAAATCTATATTCTGTACTTCTAACATTGCAATCCTATCGTAGCTTACATCGACTGCCCGTGGATAAAGGAACACTTCGACATTGTTCACCAAAAGTCTCATATTCCTAAAATCTGTTTAATGGGTATCAAAACATTATTGCCAATTATGCAATCGAAAGCTTTATCTTTCAAATCAATCAACTTAACAGACATTGTTTCATTAGCGGCATTAAATTTAAAAGGAACGTTAACTATTACCTCTTCATCAACTAACATCTTGCCAGCTAAAGTATTCAACTGTATTACATTCTGCGTTTTTCCTCTTGATGACAAACCCCCAAACACCCCATAGCCGCCCAGAGTAGTAGCTGCACCGCTATCTATTAGGCATTTGACCTTAATATTGCTTATCGTGAGTATGGCTATTGGTAGTTGGGATCCTGAGGCGGCATGTGAAAATTTTGGCTTACACTCACATTGTCCACTTACATAAGTTGGGGCCGTGCATTATTGTTACAATAATTATTATAATTATTGCTATTTCTAACTTGATTAGAATTGTTTCTTTGAAAACTATTGTATCGATTTGAGTTGTTTCTATTGTCATAATAATTATTATGTCTGACTTGATTAGAATTATTACCTTGTAAATTATTATTAGAATTATTACCTTGTAAATTATTATTATGCTGATTTGAATAACTTCCTTGAACATTTCTATTATAATTGTCCCTAATAACATGTTGTTGAACAAATTTTTGTTTGTTATTATTTTGAAGACCTCCTTTATTCTTATAACGAGAACCTCCCCGAATATAAACATCCTTAATTGAGTTATTTGCTATATAGTATGAATATGCACCACTTATGGTAGTGATATTGTTTTGGATCAATAAGGTTTTAATATTGAGGGTTAAGAAATTTAGATATACATAAAAAATAACGTGCTGATTCATATCCGGGGAGAACATCGCGTTATTCTCTGGACTAAGGCTATATTTTGTGTTCATGAGATTTAAAATCTCTTCCAATTTAGTATGAAGTTCCTCAATAGTAAGCGCGCTCACGTTCATGGCATGATTTCTAAGGTTAAGAAACGACTCTCTAACTCCGAACTCTTCCCTAAGCTTTGCTATAATCTGCTCCCATGTTGGGGAAAGCAGCGTCTGGATAGCCTTTAAAGCTTTTCCCTGATTTGCCAAAACAGATCTGATAGTAGGTTTGTTTTCATCAGAAACGAGAGATATTACTGTATTAACATCTCTCAAATAATTTTTCAGAGTATACTCCGACGAACCACTAAATGGAGGCAAATGTCGGGCCTCGCGTAGTCCTTCTGCTAGTGTCAGAGCCATTATTTGTCGAACAAGTATCGAAAAACCTTACTACAAAATAAATTAATCCTTTTCTTCTTTTTTTCTTTTTTTTTTTTTCTTTTAGTTGGTATTCTCAAATCAATTACTTTCTTTAACAATATTTTCTTCAAACCTAACTGATTTTATTTTTTCTCGATTCCATAGGTTTTATAGATAACTAAATTTTTAAACTCAAAGGACTATACCTTATTCTTCTTAATGTTGTTTCTGTAGTTACTGTCTTCTTGATGGAGTTGTTGTTTCTGTTGTTTTTGATGAAGTTATAGTTGCTGTCTGGCGCATAAGCCGCACCAGCTTCTTCCTTCCTTCCAACGCTTTGGCCGCGTCGTTAAATAGCAGAAAGATTTTCTGCGTTGTACAAAAAAATTCACAAAACTTTATTCAAAACCCTTTAAGTTGCTTTTAAAAAAGAATATTTTATTTCAAAAAAAAATTTCGTAATACGTCCGTGATCCTATTTTTCACTTAGGATCCTACCGACTGCGCCAGTTGTATGCTTAAAGGGTTTTTTAAAAATCAAATTAAATTAAACTTTTATCCTTAAGGAATTGCAACATTCTTGATTTATGTTCAGAATTATAGTTATTTACTTTACTAATAGGAAATTTAGTTATAGTGCTCTTTTGCGGAACTACAGTGTTTGAACTTTTTTGCATCACCTCAATCAGTTTCCGGCAGTATTTGGCTGATAAATTTTTCTATTCTTTCTACAGAGAAATCGTAAGCACTTTTTTGTTAATAAATTATTTATTATTTTACCGGATTAAGATCCAGTTTCTTTGGAGGAATTTCAACCACCTGCTTTAAATTGCAGAATTACCGGCTCCTAACAGAGAGCGAAGCAAGTGCTTCGTTTTGCCGTGGAAACACGAATTTAGTATTTCAAGATGTTAAATTTTTTTTTGGCACTTATGGGACTTACCTTTTCTCTCTTTCCTCTTTCCAACAAATTTAAAGCTTTGAAGACAAAAAAAAACAAAATATATTAATAAATGAATGAATTTATTAGATTTTAGTTACCTGAAACCCAAAGTCCTGCCTGAAAAAAATTATAATAATAAGTATACCAGACTTTAATTCACTTAAACGTGTTGTGATCCCTAGTTTTTTTGTACTAAAAATTTAAAAATATGGCAATACTAAAATGATTTCACGCACAATACAATTGTTGGGATTGTGGTACTATTGTATCAAATTAGGTACAATCGACGCATCATTGGTGTAATGTTACACTTCACATGTATTTTTGTACAATTTCAGTAAAATTTATTAAATAATTTTTTTTTTATATAACCAATATTTTTTTATTATCAAAACAAAACTTAAAAGTGCTACTAAGTTTATTACATTTCTATTTATTTTAAAGTATGATGCCTTCCTGCTTTTGTACTAAAAAAGTTTTTCTTTAATCCTTTTGTAAATTTTACAAATATTTTCAATTATAAAACACATTAAAGAAAATTCTTTCATCAAAAAAACTATTTATTTTAATTTATCAAAATATATTAACATATTAATATGGGGGTGCTGTAGCTTAAGTGGTTAGCACGTTGACTACTAAGCAATGGTCACGAGTTCAAATCTCAGCCGTGGCAACATCAATTTTTCTGATATGTATTAACTTTTCTTTATAATAATGCATATCACAGCGCCCTCCTTCGCCGGTATTACCACATAGCACTAAATCGCCGGCGAAGTAAAATAATTATAAATTGGCTATGCTAGCTTCGAACTAATTCGCCTAAATAACTCCAGAGACGCTGCAATACTGTTCTAAAAATAATCATAACGTGCAATTGCAGTGTTGCCAGAATCGAAGCTTTACTATCACTAACCATCTGTCTTATCTACTACTATCCCTTTCCAAAGGAAGTACCACAGTTAATGTAGGCATTAACTGCTTCAGTGGTACTTCTCTTTAAACAAAAAAAAAAAAAAAAAATTCGCTTTAAGTTTAAATTGTTTCGTAACTATTTAATATTTTTAACAAATTAACAACCTTAATATGTTATCTTTTGATAAACTAAAATAAAAATTTTGTTGATGATAGAATTTGAATAGTGTATTTTATACTTTAACATATTTGTAAATTTTTAAAAAAGTGCTGACCTATAGGTACGGTGACCAATCGTTCACTATTTTAGTGGAAAGTACACTATTTTATTTCTGCTTCTTGACTGTAGATAAACGATCGTCTACAGACATTTTTAGGAATATCGGGCAAGTTCGAAGAGGGTGTTTCTGAACAAAGGGAACATTGTTTGGATTTATTTGAGCCTACGTTGCACACTGTGGCCGTGTAGTGTATTTAATGGTCTTAAATCAAGGAGGTTGCGGAGCTTCATGAAATTTTGCACACATTTATTTTAAATTTTTTAAGAATTTTAGTTTTTTTTTTACAATAATACGCCCACTTTTACGCCCACCTCCCATACAACTTAAATAGAAAATGTGGCATAACTTCCACGATTTTAAATATATTAACTAAATTTTCATAAAACGTTAATATTATAATAGTAGAATGACCTCCTGAAAATATGAACTTAATCCGCCCACTTTTACCCCCACCTCCCATACAAACAATATTTCAAAAATGCAATATGTTTATTTTTGGCAAAAATGCATATAAAATCAATTAAATGCTGTTTTGAAAATATGAAGAAAATCCGCCCACTGTAACACCCACCCCTCATACAACCCCAATATAAAAATTTTGTAAGTTTCACTCTATTTCATTTATTAACAACTTTTCCACATCTTCGTGATAATCTAATTGTTTAAGCTTCAATTTCGTTCTAAATGAATTAATGTATGGGTCGGAGGATATCAACAAATGATGCATTACGTCTTCGTTAGGAGAATAGCGCCCAGTCTTGCGGGAGTGATATAGCCTATAACGTCTATAATCTTTGTTCCTCGCTTCTTCTAATAACACTCCTTTGAAAAATAAACCACATATTAATTTAAAATGTATGAAACAATTTGTATATTTAACCTACCTATAGGTAGAATGGCCTCAGATACAATTTTGCTACCATGTATCAAAACTTTATGCACTGTGATGGGCATGTAGTACCATCCATACAAATCAATGTACAATTTTGCCTTGTCTATACAATATATTTGGAATTTCTCTGCGTCTATTGCCTGACTGCACCTAATTATGGATAATATAATTTTGAACCGATGAATCAGTTGCTCATTTACTCCGGTTATGTCAGCTGTAATTTCAGGGTTTTCAAAAAATCGTCGAGATATATTCCCATAGTTTCTGGAACCCATTCCTTGTTTAACCAAATCAACATTTATTATATAAAGTTTACATTTAGATTTTTTGTTGTTTAGTCTACGTATACAATGTACCGATATTACTTTGATAAATACTTTTGTGTACATTTGTTTTTCTAATCGGGACTCAAATTAAAGTTTTTTTTATATAGTACACATGCAATGAAATTTTCGTATTTCTCGGTCCCAAATTGGCACCGGCTTCGTGTACGAGTAGCAAAGAAAGAAAGAATGCACAGTTGTTTTTGCACGCGTAAAATACCACATAACACATATTTTTTACTGTAATTTTTTGGTTTTTCATTGTTTTTTCGGCGGCGGGCAAATTGGGGCAGGTTTTTTTTTTTAGTCTGTTAGCTGAGACTCTCAGCTATAATTTGGTATAGTACTCCATGTATCGCACTGCTTCGCACACAACTAAAAGTCTAACGGAAAATCATAAATGTTTTTATTTTTGGTTTAATATACATTGTCAAAAGAAATTTTTTTTTTAATTTTTAAATTTTTTTTTTTAATTTACATATAATGCTTAATGTCCATTTTAATTGAAAAAATACTTATAAGGTACATTCGGTGTATAGTTTATAAGTAACAGGCTTTTGAATATGACATAGAAAACTATCACATTTGAGACTTGTTCACATACTTCAACTTTGCGCTGCTCGGGACAGAAAACCAATGGAGATATTTGTATGAAATTTTTCACACATGACCTTTAGATAGTTTTTAACCATCTGTGCAAAAATCATCAAAATCGGAGAGCAGGTCCAAATTGATTTATTGCCGCAGTGGCCACAGTGTGCGTTGGTATGATACGAATTGAGCTTCTTAACATCTCTATTACCATGAGATTTTGAATTGGGGGTATTCTTATTTGAGTGAAAAGAGGGTTTCGAAGATCTGAGATCGGCAAAGGATTCCAAAGTCTGAAATCGAGGCGTGAGGAATTCATTCATCTGGTTCCATGTTGGCAAGTCAGAATCGTTCTTTGATGTTGTTTCCATAAATCTAAAGTTACATCCGAAAGGCATAAGGAACATAAATACACAAATATAACGTCCCATTTCTCAGTTTCAATATCAAGCAACGACAGATTAGTAATACAATCATTGATTTTGCGTTGTAGAGCTTTTATGCTAGGACCTGTTTCTTTGGTAATGGGGCTTAAACTGAATAGCGTCTTTAATTGAGCTTTGAGAAAGACTTCTTTATTCTCGTACCGTTCAACTAAATTGTTCCAGGCCGTCTCGAATCCTTCATTAGTCAATGGACAAGACTTCACTATGTCACGAGCTTCATTTTGGGTCTTTTTCAATAAGTGATAAAGCTTTTCTACAGGAGATAGCCGAGGATTGTTCTTGTATAAGGCCGAGAACATGTCTCTGACTGTTGGCCAAGTGACGTAATCTCCGTAAAATATATCTGTGTCACTTGCAGGGAACGAAATACTTGGGGTTGAGACATTTTCTAATTAAAAATTTTCAAGAGAGGAATTATGTTTAAAGGAAAGCTAACCAATTAGCTCATTTACTCTCAACAAGCATTTAAGATGTGCGTAGTACGCCGCATAATATTTATTTTGAACCGTTGTCACCGTCGCCTCAGAACCCTTCGAATCAATTTTATCTGAAAGAGTGTCATAAATGGTACGAATAGATGACCACAGATGATTAATTTCTTTTTGTTGGACCTTTAATGTATGTGGAGTGTGGTCATCTTCTGGGACTGCTTGAAAATACTCATTAAACTCGACAACGCGATCCGATGCCCTAATAAAAGCGTTCAGCTCCGGCATTTTGAACAGGAAAAAAGTACAACAAAAGGCAAAATAAACAAAAGGGGTATGCAATTCCGAATAAGAAGTTATTCAATTCGATTCCAAAAGATGTGCGTGCAATTTAATTTCAAGATCAAAAAATCGCTAATTACTTTTTCTAAAAAGTCAAATCCCTATAAAAATGTTTGTTGGGATATTGATGTGTAAGTATGTACCTTGCCTCAAAGCGACAAAATCTGTCAAGTTTTTTTTTCAAACAAGTTTTTTTTTTTTTTTTAATAAATAATTACAAAAATATTTATTTTTTTGGATTCTTTTTTTATTTAGATTGTAAATATTTAAAAATAGGAATTATAAAGTAGATTCCAGAGAGTAAAAGCTTTTAATGATAAAATCTCTTCATATATTACGAATATACCAAAAAATATTGTTAATATGTATTTAGGTGTAATTATTTCTAGTGATATCAATAAAGAGAGGGAGAAAGGAGCACATTATTATATGTATATTGAAATAATCTTATTTCTAAGATTATAGGGTTTGCTCATTTAATGAACAAGTAAAACGCACTGATTTACTTAACTTTACTTTTCTTTAAGAACTTCAAAAAAACTTTGTACTCGTCCGGTAACTTAGTACTGAACAGAGATACTTGTCTGTTTGAAGGCAGAAATCAAAGTGACTTTATTCATAAAATTCATGCTGCTTATATACTATTTTTAAACACAGTTGTAAACAAAAGTAGCAAATGAAATGTGGCAACAATGCACAATATATCCGGTAATTTAAATATTACTAGTGAAAAGTGACAACAGTGTAATATTATATCCGTTAATTTAAATATTATTTAAATTAGTATGCAGAGTTGTATTTAATTGAATTCCGTTAAAGGTTAACTAGAAACTATTGTATAATAAATGAAATAATGAATGAACTGCTTCTGTGTCCCCCTTTGATGCTAAAAACGTCCCGATGAAGCATCAAAACTCACTTTCTAGGTCGACCTCTGGTTCTCATTTTTCTGATGGGTTGGGCAGGACATCTGCTTGACGTCACTAACGGTGTAAGAGCAGAAGCATGATAGGTCCCTAATGGTAGTTGTAAGTCATCTTCATGTGCAATGGTATAAGAAGCAGTGATGTCAGATCATAATTTTAAAAATCCCTACGTTTCTAAAAAAAATTCCCTTTTTTTCCCTACATTCAAAATTTTTTTCCCTACGCTGTCAATTCAATGACATAAATAAACAGCAATAATTTTTTAAACAAAAGTAAGTTTTATTTACATTTTTAAATGCTTGTACTATAATTAATTCAGGTACCTTTTATAAATGTATGTATGTAAGGAATAAAAAAAAAATATTTTTTAGTTTCAGCAAAAAATACAAAAAAAAAGCGATTACAAAAATATTTTGCAAAACAAAAATATCACAAAAATGAAGTAAAAACAAAGAGTAAAAGTTATTTTTTTTTTAAATATAAATAAAAATATTTTGTTAATTATAAAGTTCTTTAGAGTTCATTCTTTTAAAATGAGTAGTAGTGCACTTAAAGCTTATGCAGTTCATTGTATTAGACTGTAAATGAGATCTAATGATACAAATTGAGTTTAAAACGTCGTGGCTCAACTTATTCCTTTTTTTTTGTTCGGACATCTGTTATAACTGAAAATATTCTCTCGGCGTCCGCATTAGCATGTGGTAAAGCTAAAATAATTTTTACCAATTTCGAAAAGTTTGGAAATATTAAGTTATCATTAAAGTTTTTGAATTTAACAATAGAAGCCCAAAATTTCTCCACATCTAGTTTATTTGAAGACTGCTTTTCATGCTCGGAAAAATTGTATTCCATTGTTAACCACTCTTGTGTAAGATTATTAATATCAATATTAAATTTTTGGCACATTAATTTAAATTGAAAAAACATTTTTATTTTTGCCACCAAGGGCTGCTTCTGGGCTCAAAAATTCCATTTCTTTAAAAATTGTATTATTGTTCAAAGGTAGTCTTCTTTGGGTTTCCTCTAGAGCAGTTATATAAAATTGGAGGCAGTCAGATTTTATTTGGTAAGCACTTTGCTTGGGAAAACTTTTTAATAAATCTTCGCATTCGCTACCAACGTAAATTTCCTCGATTTGCAATGAAACATGTGGCGATCTTACCACGCAATCAAATTTTAGCTCAGATTTTTTAATAAAATTTTGACCAAGCTTGAAAAAAATTTTTAAGGACTCAGAATGGAGTGCATGAACTAACGGGCTTCTAGATTGGAAAAGTTCATTCAATGAATTAAAATAGTTTAAAACATATTTTAAAAAAAAGCATTCGTTTGTTAACTCAGTTATTATCAATTCGGCTGATTTTAATTTGTCATGAGTAGACGCGTATTTAATATATTCCAAC
>CATIVE010000391.1:0-28965 GCA_949628195.1 Phasia obesa
TTTATTTATTTATTTATTTATTTAAAAGTATATTATAAATAAATTTATAAAATACCAAAATTAATGGTGTGGGCTACTAGGCCATTACACCATATATGATTATTTTAAATTTCATCTAACACATTGGCGGATCTAAGAATATTTTTTATTTTTTTTACTGAAGTATTGTTATTACAGTTTAGTATCTCTTCGAGCGTCTCATTTGTGGCACTTCTGGGGCAATCTTTAAAAATGTGATTAATAGTAAGTGTCTCTAAGCAAGCTATGCATTCTCTAGGCGGGGTTTCTTCATAGTGGTGTTGTGTGCTAAATCTCGTTGTTCCAACTCTTGTCCTGGCTAATATTATACCGTCTGCTCTGGAAAGGTGTTTATAGTAAGGAGGTCGCGATGTACTGGGATTATGAGATCTTAAAAAGCTGGTTGATGTACTCCATTGTTCTTGATGTTGCTTTAGTTGTACATTTTTGTGAAAGTTTACCATTACTGGTATTAACGGTGGTACTTCTGTTAATAGTGGATAGTTTGGAGCGTCTTTGGCAGCTGCGTCAGCCGATTCATTACCTTCAATCCCCACGTGTCCTGGTATCCAAAGAATGACAATTTCTTCTAAAAGAATAGATTTTCCAAGAACGTATCTTCTGTTTTCCCCATACCTCTGTAATGATTTAACAGCGCTAAGGCTGTCCGAACATATAAGACTTTTTACAGGTTTTTCTGAGGCATACGACACAGCATATCTTATAGCTGCCAGTTCAGCTGAAAAAATACCAGCTTGATTGGGAAGAATAGATTGTTTTTTTATTTCAAAATTGTTGTTTTTTTGTTCCACGACAGCATATGATGTGTTCCCATTTGCAAAGGAACCATCAGTAAAAATAGTAACAGTTGGATTGTATTTGTTTTTCTCTTCAAGGTAGAGTTGTTGAAATACTCGTGAATCAATTCCGTTCTTATTAATAGAGCTCAGAGTGGTATTGACAATAAATTTGGTTTGGGTGGTGTTGTTTTTGGTTGTAATGCTTGAGCGAGATGGAAGTGGCATATTAATTTGCTTTGCATAGTTTATGATGTTTCTTATACCACAAGGGTGGGGTAATCCATATTGGTCCATAGATTCCCACAACTGATCATGTAGACCATGATTGTAGTTAATTAACCCTTTCGCTAGCAGCTTTATTGATTGTCTTTTTAGAATCGTTTCAAAATCATTTACTTTTCCCTCTATTCTCAGCGCATCGTTAGGAGTAGCTTGTAGAATACCCGTTGCAGTGCGGAAACATCTGTTTACACTGGCGTTAATCTTTTCAATATTGGTTTTTGATGTCCATCCATATAATGTTATACAGTGTTGGATAATACCTTCCGTTAAGGAGCGACATATTGAGATTGCAGTTTCCATATGTAGACCTTTGCGTTTGGTAAAAATTACTTTTAGTAGATTATTTATCCTTTTCAGTTTGTCAATAATGTTTTTTATATGTTTGTCCCAAAGCAAACTCTTTGAAAATGTTATGCCCAAAACCCTCATTTCAGTTTTTAATGGGATGTAGTGGTTCCTTATATTAATTGGGGTAAGATTACACTTATACTTTTTACAAACATGGATGGCTTCGCATTTATTTATGGGAATTATAGCTCCTGTTTCCTCAGTCCATTTTTTTATAGCTAAATCACAAACATTTAAAGCTCTGGTAATTTCATCATGTGTACTGGAAGCAATGATAAAAATGTTATCTGCATAAATAGATATATGGTCAATTTCATTGTAATGTACAAGTTTTTCAAATAAAGAGTTCACGTATGCAGTGTACAAAACCACAGATAGTGGAGAGCCTTGTGGGACTCCATTATCTATATTAACAGGATTAGAACAAAAACCGTCGACTCTTACCAGAATTTTTCTAAATGATAAGAAAGATTTGAAGAGCTTTAATAAATTTTTTGGTACGCCCCATTTGTGTAGTTCTTGTATCACTATAAAGTTTACAACTTTATCAAAAGCTTTTTCTAGATCTTCGGACAAGATGACTGAGTGTTTATTTTTCCTTACATTTTCTTTTATTTGGCTTTCAACTTGGTGACATAAAGTATGGACTCCTTTGTTAGGTAAGTATGCATGCTGCTCATTTGCTACTTTGTCTTTACAATGTTTCCATACTCTCTGAGAAATAATTTTATCCAACACTTTAGAGATGACAGAAAGTAACGAAATCGGTCTATATCCCTCGATACTATTTGTATTTTTACCAGGTTTCGGAATAGGACATAAAATAGCTTGCTTCCACGCTTGAGGATATATTCCTTTAAGCACAAGGTTAGTGTAAAGATTGCATAGTCTCAATTTAAATATTTTTGAAGAGTTTTTGATCATAGTGTAGGTTATTTTGTCTCCGCCTGGTGTTGATCCTTTACATTTCCTTAGAGCACATTGAAGATCAATTAAAGATACAGGGTCACTTAAACTTGTAATTTCATTAGGGTTATTTTCCAAAGAGTCAATATTAAGTTGGGTTTTTTTCTGTATTATCTCAGGGTTAAAGGAGCTGTTGGAACTTATCGTACTCCAAGATTTTGCAAAAGCTTCGCCAATTTGTTGAGGATGCGATAACACTTGATTTTCCAAATAAATTGAAGAGAAATTGATCGACTTGGGTGATGTTATCTTTCTTACTTTATTCCATAATGTTCTGCAGTCAGTGGAAGGGTTGATGGAGTTCAAAAAGTTTTCCCATGATTTACGCTTAGCCTCCTTACATGCTCTCCTCACCAGTGCACAGTTCTTCCTGTAACTTATTGCATGTGCTATAGTTTTTCTTCTTCTGAATAGTTTCCATGCGGTATTTTTCTCTTGGATGAGTTTTGCGATGTCGCTGTTAAACCATATTGGGTTATTTTTTTTGTCATACTTGGATTCTTGAGATAGTGGCATTGTTTTATTCGCTGCAATTCTTAAAATTTTCCCGAGTGTAGCAGCTTCCCTGTTGATGTTTTCTGAGGTACGTTTAGATTGAGACAGCTCTTCTGTCATATGGGAAAAAGAAGCCCAGTCTGCAAGCTTATCATTAAATTTGCTAACATATTTTTTACTATAAGTTAAATTGTTTGCAGTCTGCATGAAAATCGGAAAATGATCGCTTAGTTCATGATTAAAGCAATGCCAGTTCAGAGAAAGAGCTAGGTCTGCTGATGCCATGGATACGTCAATGGCTGTGAAAGTTTGTTTGGTGCTTAATAACGTTTGGTGCTTAATAACATTTAAGAATGTCATATTTCTTTCGTTTGCAAAAAATTCCCACATGTTCCCTGCTCGTGATGTGTAATGGGAGCCCCATATAGTGTTTTGTGTGTTGAGATCCCCGCAAATCAAATGATGTCCAGAGTGAAATGAGGGAATGGAATTTATAAGTTCTTGGTTTAACGAAATATTGGTCTCTTTATATATATTTGTTATATTTAAATTTTCTCTTCCTCTTACTGTTAAAGTTTGATGCAGGAGTTCTCCTGTGGATGTTGTGTGGTTTGAGACGTTCAGAGAATCTTTTATAAGTATTGCAATGCCCGATTTGCAATATGAATATTCTTTGTTGTGATGAAATGTTTTATAATTTGGTATATGCAAAAGTTTTTTGTTTTTTCGTATTATGTGCGTTTTTCTTGCAGAATTATAATATTGGGTTTATGTTTGTGTACGAGTAGCTCTAAAGCAAATTTATTATTTAAAAAACCTTGGATGTTCCACTGTATTATTGATAATTCTATTCCTATATTCATAAACGTATAAGCCATGGTAAAAAAGTAGTTTTATTTTTTTCCCACATCTTGTGAGTTGGTTTTACTTTTTCCCAACTGCTGTTTAATGTCATAATAGATTGTTTTAGAGTATGGTGTTAAATTAGTCCCTGGAGAATCCAGGTCAACAGAGTTTTGTGTTTTTTTTTGGTGTTGCTAAATTTTCATCTATTTCATTGTCTATTTCCATTGTTAATTTATCATTTATATTTCCTATTGGGTGTTGAATATTTTTTGTATGTGTTGTTGGTAGGTTTAATTCTTGTAATTCGAATTTGTTTGTTGGTTTATCATGTTTTAATTCTTTTTGAGTTTTTTGTAGTTTTACCGTTTGTTGATTTGAAGTGCATTTGTTGTTTTGGTTAGTAATTTTGTTTTCTTTTGGTTGTTGTGATACTATTTCAGTTGCTTGTTGATTTAAAGTAGAGTTGTTGTTTTGGTTAATGGTTTTATTTTCTTTTGATCGGTTCGATTCTTTTTCCATTGCTACGGTACTTGTATTTTTTATGACGTTTGCGAATGATGGTATAGAGGTATTTTTTGTAAAAATTTGATGTGCTTCTGGGTTGGAGTTGTACGTCTTCCAGGCTTCCCTAATAGTACATCTCTTGTCTATTTTGATCTTTAAAACTGCCTTATGTTTTAGGAATGATGGACATGTAGATTCATATGAAGAATGAGTATCGACACTGCAATTAACACAAAACTTTCTATTACATGGCTCATGCGGTATAACTTCTCCACATTCTTTGCATAGTTCCGGGTTGCGACAACGGTTCTTGGTATGACCCAATCGTTGGCAATTCTTGCACCTCATAGGATTAGGAATATATTCATTTATTTTAATCCTTTCCCATCCAAGTTTTAAATACTCAGGTCGCCAAATTAAATCAAATGTTATAATTGCTGCTCCAGTTGGTACAAGTTTGTCATCGTCTCTCTAAATTATTTTCCTAATTTCAACCACTTTTTGGTCTTTTAACCCTTCTAATAGTTCATCTTCCGAAAGTGATATCATTTTCCTTGAAAAAGTTTTACCTTGCACGTAATTAAGGGCTTTATGATAAGTGATAGAAACAGGTATTGTATCAATAAAGTTAGCTTTTCTAAATTTCTCAGCAGCTTTAAGGTTATTGGTCTTTAAAAGAAGATCACCTGATCTCAGCTCTACTACATCAGTGTATTCTTTGGAAATAAAATTCAATCCTTTTTCTATCTGGAAAACATTATATGCTGAAATAGGCTTAGCTGTTAATTCCTTATTTGTGTTAGTCGTTATGACGAGATACCGTGGGATATGATCGTCACATTGTCTTAATTCGGGAAGAGGCACAAATTCGTCATCACGAAACCGTTTGTTTTTGTTAGACAAGTCTTCGTTGGAACCTAGTTCCCTGAACCTGTTATGGTTCAGGGATTTGGAAACGTTCATTATCGGGCGTTTCACCCTTAGCTAGATATAGAATTAGCTACACTTCACTACTAAAAAGGAAACTTGTTCCCAATTGAAATGAAAAGTAAAAAATTTAAACACTTTTGTTGTACAAAGACAAAGCAAAGTAAAGCTTAAAACCGTTATGCTATATACGCAGAACAAAACACAACTTTACACGGCAATTGCCTAAGCACGACTGCCCATATTGACTTAATTTGTTCAAAAATGTAGTGTAAAATCATAGTGTCATATAAAAAGCTTAGAGGCCCATAACTCGGAGCAGCTTCGCTATACTAGATTTGTTCCCCCTGATTGATTGGTCAAGCTTCACAAAACTAGATTTAAGCCAAGATTTCTTGATGGACTCGACGACATCGCTCAGTGCGAACGCGAAGATGTCGACGGATTCATCAAGGAAATTGGGTAGCTGAGTTTAAGGTAGAGAATCACAATGGACCCTCCGGGTCACCGAATTGATGTGCTAATACTGCTACAACTCTTCTTAACCTAACCTAATCCTGAATATTACCACAATCCGCCATAAAAAATTCAACGTACATGTACCTTACTATACATAGAATCTTTGGGGGTCCGTAACTCCGAAACTTAGGGTGGCCCACAATTTTATCACGCTACATTTTTGCTAAAAATTGCATTTTACGCACAATTGGCTACTTTTTTTTTAAATTTGTATGATATGGCCGTAACAAATACTAAAATTGGAACGATACAGAGATTGGCATGGCCTCTGCGCAAGGATGACACTCAAAAACATTAAGCGTTTCACATTTTTATAATCAAAGCTAATGAAGAAGCCGACTATGCTGCCAAAAACACTATAACAGCGCCTACCTTCTTTAAAAATCCTCAAACAAACAAAAATATCATAAGAATGATAAAAACACAAATTCAATTAGAAAACAAGAGAAAGTGGGAGTATATTCAAGAACAAATTATACACTAGATTAAGACTTGGTCATACTCTACTTACCCATAATTATTTAATTGAGAAAAATCCGCAACCAATCTGTCAAAACTGTCAAACACTTCTAACTAATGGGTGATTTTTTTGAGGTTAGGATTTTCATGCATTAGTATTTGACAGATCACGTGAGATTTCAGACATGGTGCCAAAGAGAAAGATGCTCAGTATGCTTTGACATTTCATCATGAATAGACTTACTAACGAGCAACGCTTGCAAATCATTGAATTTTATTACCAAAATCAGTGGTCGGTTCGAAATGTTCAAATGTGACAAATTTTGTTCAGCGATGAGGCTCATTTCTGGTTGAATGGCTACGTAAATAAGCAAAATTGCCGCATTTGGAGTGAAGAGCAACCAGAAGCCGTTCAAGAACTGCCCATGCATCCCGAAAAATGCACTGTTTGGTGTGGTTTGTACGCTGGTGGAATCATTGGACCGTATTTTTTCAAAGATGCTGTTGGACGCAACGTTACGGTGAATGGCGATCGCTATCGTTCGATGCTAACAAACTTTTTGTTGCCAAAAATGGAACAACTGAACTTGGTTGACATGTGGTTTCAACAAGATGGCGCTACATGCCACACAGCTCGCGATTCTATGGCCATTTTGAGGGAAAACTTCGGAGAACAATTCATCTCAAGAAATGGACCGGTAAGTTGGCCACCAAGATCATGCGATTTGACGCCTTTAGACTATTTTTTGTGGGGCTACGTCAAGTCTAAAGTCTATAGAAATAAGCCAGCAACTATTCCAGCTTTGGAAGACAACATTTCCGAAGAAATTCGGGCTATTCCGGCCGAAATGCTCGAAAAAGTTGCCCAAAATTGGACTTTCCGAATGGACCACCTAAGACGCAGCCGCGGTCAACATTTAAATGAAATTATCTTCAAAAAGTAAATGTCATGGACCAATCTAACGTTTCAAATAAAGAACCGATGAGATTTTGCAAATTTTATGCGTTTTTTTTTTTAAAAAAAGTTCTCAAGCTCTTAAAAAATCACTCGTTACAAAACATATTCTTAAGGACTGCCATGCTTTTAGAAACACAAGATCGATTGTATTTGGAAATACAAACAAAATCTAATATAGAATTAATTTCAACATTTATAGAGCTAACAAACAAAGAACAAGATATAAAATTAAATTTAAAACTGTAATAAAAAGAATATATTATAGACACAAAAGCCGATAGCCTTAGTTGCTAGTGCTTTTTCCTTTTAGTTATAATTTTAATTATAATGAAAATAATGTTTTTTTTTCGTTTTTATTTTTTTAAAATTACCTTGAGAGTATTACCACTAACCCAGATTTGTTATACACAGTAGTTTAAAACATTTATTTTAATCATTCTGAAGCTCAAACACAAAAGCTATTATTTGATAAACATGTCTACGGATATAATAAAACAAAGCATCACAATATACTTGCAATAATTACTTCATTTTGAATAATCCAAAACTTTTCTTGTATGCAAAGAACCGACTGAAAGTGGTGTTAAGTTAAGCAAGAAAAAATTATATCGACATTTAAAAAGTTAAGAATTTATAAATAAGCATAAATATTGTGCCAAAATTGTCGCTAAATTAAATTTGGACCTTTCACATACAATTCTATTATGTAGCAAAAATTATTACAAATGACAATTATTGGCAAACATACTATCACACAAGCAAACATTCATATATAGAGCATTTACTTGCAGTGTTGCAATTAATTATTTGTTTATAATTTTATTAGGTAAAGCCGTGACTTATCTACAAAATAAAAACTAAACATTTAAAAAGCCCAACATTTCTTACACTAAATGTGGAATCCACTATTTCTTTTTCATGCATGCATTTTACACAACACACGCAGCCACACAAAAAATACATTAACACGTGAACAAGTTTTTTTTCACCTTACTGTTGGTGGTTTTGAATGCGTTTTAAACAAAGGGGAAATTAATAATAAAAGCTAGCCTGTTGATATTTATATTTTAAAAAATTGTATTATTTATTTAATTTATTCGACGTTATTAGTTTAATTAACACTTAAAATGGAACATTCCACTTCGGATAAGTACATTACAAAAAAAGCATTTTGTGATTGGATGTCGTGGTCACAGCTCGCGAGGGTATCATGGATTTTTTTGCCTTTTAACAAATGGAATAATATTACTTACTTAATAAAGCTTGTCCAATATTTTTACAACCATTTTCTTTTTAATATTACCTGTACATATATGTAGGGAGATTTTCCTTTTTTGTAAAATGGCAGCGGGATTTTTCTTTCTGGTTGCACTAGCGATAAGAAATATTTTTTACACGTTAGTTTTCTTTTCTTTGTAACATCAATATTTTTGTTACATAAAAAAACAATAGTATGTTGATAAATAAATCTTTAAAATAATAGTTTTATATCAGAATTTATTTTTTTTTTTATATTGTCCGGTTTTATATACGATTTGCGAATTAACAACGTCGATTTAAAGTTGTCATACAGTGCTGCCAATTATTCATAACATTTTACCACATGTTTGAAGTTTGCAAACAGTTTTGTACTTTCATGGTCCCCTTTCACATTAGGACATAAATGAGGCATGCATAGTTTTAATTTTCTCTTGCTCTGGATAAACCTTTTACATTTGGACCAAGGCGAATTCATACCAGGCGTAGGCGACAGCACAGTTAATTTATTTTTGGCTTTCCTTTCTTGCTAATGTCTTATCAAAATTAAATTATTTTCTATATGCTAGTAAAATGTCAAGGTTGTTGATTTGATTTAGGCGTAGCGCCCCGACCTGGTATCAATTCGCCTTGATTTAGACAAAACACACCGTCTTCACGAGCCATTGTTTTATTATCACATGAACAAATCATCGGGAAAATAGAGAACAAAAACTTGCTTACTTTCCTGTGTGTGGATAAAATGTAATGCATGTTCCGAATAAACAAATGTTTTTTGAGTGCTTACACGCCATCTTGAAGACTCATTATTTTTTTTTTGCAAATGAACAAAATGTCGGCAGAATACGATGAGCATTTTGCGTCTAAACATATTTTTCAATTTGTCGCCAATGCTGTTTGAATGCTTATAGCACAGCAAACAGGATTTACACGCTTCATCAACAGATAGCGTTGTTTAAACATCTAAAGTTTCATACTAAAAACAATATTTGATGGCAGACATTTGATGTGCGAACAAATGGTCTAACAATGCTGTTTGAACAAGAACAAAACATCGACAACGATGGTTTATCGAGACGTTTTAATGTGTGGAGAAAATGTAATGCATGTTCCGAATAAACAAATATTGTTTCAGTGCTTACCCGCCACCTTGACGAGCCATTATTTTGTTTCCAAACGAACAAAATTTCGGCAGAATACGATGAGCATTTTGCGTCTAAACACATTTTTTTATTTGTCGCCAATGCTGTTTGAATGCTTACAGCACAGCAAATAGGATTTCCACGTTTGATCAAAACATGGCAATCTTTAAAAGTCAAACTTTCATACTAAAAATAACATTTGCTGGCAGACATCGTTGTGTGAACAAATATTCTAACAATGCTGTATGAACAAGAACATGAAGCGACAACGATGGACTTTACGAGGCGTTTTAACGTGCACATATGAAATTGTTCAATGGTTGAACAAATCAATGTATAACTATATAAAGTACATGCAGTTCTACAACAAATACAACATTACAAAAACCACAGGAAATTTGTTTGTGTAAAATTCGTTCTAAAAGTCAAAAACAGCTGACTAAAACAAAAAAATGTGTATATTAAATGTATTGAAAGTGGTATATAAATTGAAAACAAAACTAAAATTGTTATTTTGTGCGCATAAAAGCTTTGAATAATTTCTGCAAAAAAAGATACTAATAAAAATGTTTTTAGTACCGTTGTTAAGTGAATTTGTGGCTTTTGATGATGTGATACTGTTACAACGATACGTTTTGTCATAACTTTGGCTCCAGAAGAATTCGGCCGTATAGCGCAAGAGGATGGTGGATTGACTTCATTGATTGATTGGTTGAATTAAACGCTTTAAAAGCCAAAACTGTTCAAATGTTGTGGTTGGATGATTTGGATGAATTAGAAAAGAAACTGAATGAGGTGGAAGAGAAAGAACGCCTCGATGAATTGGGCATCAATAAGAAGCAAGCCAAAGCTATGGCCAAAAACAAAGCAACAGCTAATGTCGCCTTGAAAAAGCGTAGCAGCTACAAGGACGGTAATGCTGACGTATTTCCTGATCACCAGGGCGTTAAGGTCGAATTCAAAGTTACAGAAGAAATTCTAAAAAATTTCTAATGAAGAATCAGATGATTGTCAAATGCAAGATGAAGTGGTGTAAGAGTCGCCACCACCCAAGAAAAAGCCTGTTACCAAAAGACCACGCAAAAATAAATCCTGCAGTGATAGTGAAGAAGACAAAAAGGTATGTTTCCGCATAAGAAACTCATAAAACTAAAATTCAATCATTTTCTTTTAATTTTTGCAGAAGAAGAAGAAAATTGTAATTGAAAGTGCAGAAATTAAAGTTGCTTTACCCGGTTTTCCTTTGCCGGTGCAACAGTTTATCTCAAAACCTAATGCTGACGAGGCCGTTAGAGAATATGCAGAACAGTTCAACTGTAGTGTTGTCTTATTACTTGGCATGTTTGTTAAACCTGAAGACAATAGTGTTAATCGTGATTTAGGTATAATTAACATTAACAACGCTTATTTATGTGAATCGATCCAAAAACACCTGTTATTACTTAATGAGCTTAAATTATCTATGGAATATTATAAAGATTGTAATTTTATGGCTGGATCATTTTATAAACAATATAATGTTAAAGTTACAAGAACACATATACTTCCAATTGTTAAAAGTTTAATAGATAAATAAAGTCTGTATGAAAAATACTCAAAATATTATGTATTATGCACCTTATTTATCTTTGGAAAGAAAAAAAAATTTTTATTCTTTTGCAAAAAATATACAAAGCATTTTTAACTTTTTAAAATTTTATTTTTTTAAAACATTAGATACAATTGTTAACACTTCAGTAGAAAAATATTTACTCAGCATCCTCATCTTCATAGGCTTTTGAGAAGTAGACATCGGAGTTGACGTATAACTTCATTTTAACCCGCTCGAAGGTAACGTTGTTACCCAAGTTGTTAACTTTACCGTGAATTACCTGTTCACCAAATATTTTGTTTATTTTGTTCTTGAACTGAATATGTAAAAAAGAATAATTAAATAACTTAATACATATTTCTAAAACAGTTTAAAGTATTTACTTGTATAAAAGGAGTTTTCAAAGATTTATTTTTATCATTTTCTTATGCCCCATTATCTTTTGTTTTGCTTTTTGAATTTTTAATCTTTTGTTTAAATGCCGCACTCTAAAATAAATACGACATTTATAAAACGTTTCTTTTACAGAGTCCAACAGATCGACAGATTTGCTCTCATTTAGGAGGACTTGTAGCAACTTCTGGCAGTGGGAAATTTCTTTCCCATTAACTTTATTAAAAATGGCTTCCAACTGTTTAAGTTTATCTATAAAGATTGTACGCCCTTGGTCCCGCAGCGTGTAAACATATGGAGCTTGAAATATCCTCCCACCTCCATTTAATAGGTCCAGGGCACTCAAGTTTTCTGATTTGTCCTTCAGTAAATATTTTGCGCATACCATCGACAGCCGCGTTTGCCAGTGCAAGCTTCAACTTTAGCTCCTTATTTTCTGCTTCTAACACACGAACTCTTTCGTAATATTTCTTATTTGAGTTTAATTCACAAATATCTTTCTTTTCAAAAATTGATGAACTTAAAATAAAAAAGAACTTTAATAAGGACATGAATAAAATCGCATTGTAATGAATTCAAAATACCAAGCTATGCACGCATTAAGACCGATTTATGAAAATAAAAAACTTACTCTGTTTGAGTTTCCTGGTCCCTGGAAAGTTCTTTGCCGGGTTTTGTTTTGGTTGCAAACTGCTCCCACATAAAAAAAGAAAAGGGCATATCGCTTACTTTATCCTTGTTAACCAACGTTTTAATCGCGTTGAACCCGAGAGGCTCATTACTTTGGTTAAGGCTTGTATTAAAAGATTATATTTATTTTTACACATTTATGCAACCAATTACTTTTTATCTTCTGGGTGAATTTTCTTCCACTTCACTTTCTTTCGCGCTCATCTCAACATCTTTCAGTTGCACAACAAACGTCTCAGCATTTGGCAAAAGATATGCTTTTGTTCCCGAGTGTATGACGCTTGACTTCAAGAAATGATCCTGACATATTAAACTCCTTTGTGCCAATCTTTTATCACAAATTTCTTCCCATGCTTGCTTCTTTAGAAGGTCTTTTGGCACACCAAACAAGCTGCCACTTCCACTTACATATTTTTTGTTGCACAAACAACAAACACGCATTTTCCTTTTTATATTTTTAAAAAAGTAATTTATTTATAGGGTTTTATATTTTTTGCTTTTTTTTAAACACTTTTGTCCACTTTTTATTTCACTTTTGAAAAATTCTTTGAATTTAATAAAAACAAACACAATGGCGCTTTAAAAATGAAAACAAATTTTGACAATTCAGAATAATAATAAATATTCACAGCTGTGGACTTGCATGTACTTTATATAGATATACTTTGGCAATAATGCACATAAGCATGTTGAGTTGAAGTTGGCTGGAAGGAGTTTCAATACAAAGCGGACTGAAGCGGTCAAACTTTTTACAACCAGAATTTTATTTTTATTAGAAGTATTAAAATATTCAAGTTTTTTAATACAATAAAAACACTAAAGGTGCGATTTTAGCATTTTATTGCAAAGGTGGTACCAATTTTCAACCGAAGAATGGATTTGCATATTATAGATGACGATACAGCATTTATTCAAACGACAATAAAAAATATACATATACAAAGAAACACACAACCAAAGCGTAAAAGAACTTAGGCTACGTCTCAAACTAACGTCGACGTCACCAAATTAGGTGAAAATAGATTTGCTTTGCTTTCTGGGCTAGAAATATAAAATGCAGAAGACAATTCCTCACAAAGTAAGGAAAACATCAACCAAAAACGTAACTAACACTTTTTGTTTTCCTGTTCGACGTCAACATTAAGCGGCTCGTCGATCAGTTAGAAGCAAAAATACCTAAGATTGTGTTTAAAATAAAAAAACTTTAACAAACGTAAAAGTAAACTGTATCTTTCAGATACGTCTGTGCATTCTGAAATGATGGCCTTACTAAGAGAGAAGAACATCCATTCTTAATGTTACACTCCAAAAGAATTGAAACAGATTTCTTTTGTATGGAGAGGCCTTTACTATGAAATGGATATTGTTGATATGAAGTCAGCCCTAGATACGACTGCTCCAGGTGTAGTTGGAAAAGTTACAAAGTTCACAACTCCGTACTCAATTAAAAATTCTTTTGACACTAGTATATTTCTGGTTACGCTTAATCCAGGAAAATCACGTCAGGACATTGCACACATTAAGTATCTTTTGAGCCAATCTATTCAATGGGAAAAGCCAAAACGGAAGGAGAAAAAAGTCCAATGCCATAGATGCCAACGCTGGGGCCACATTGCAAAAAATTGAAATTCTGAAGTCCAATGTGTGAAGTGTGACAAAAAAACCCGCCAGGAAAATGCCAACGCACGTATTCGGAGACCACAGCACCATATTGTGTTAACTGTGGTATAAACGGCCATCCAGCGAATTGGAGAGGTTGTTCCACGTTTGATCAAAAGATGGCAATCTTTAAAAGTCAAACTTTTATACTAAAAATAACATTTGCTGGCAGACATCGTTGTGCGAACAAATATTCTAACAATGCTGTATGAACAAGAACATGAAGCGACAACGATGGACTTTACGAGGCGTTTTTACGTGCACATATGAAATTGTTCAATGGTTGAACAAATCAATACATAGTGTAAACAACATAGACAGATTTTTTCATATTCTATTTTCGGGAATGTTTACATGTGTGTGTTTTTAAAAGCTGTGGTGTTTTCACTTTGTCGAGAAAAGTACTCGGACTTGAGAATATAATGTGAGCAATAAAGAAAAAGCAAAAATCAGTAAAGAGAAACGAGAAAAATATCCTGTACAGATAGTAAAAAATTCACACTTGCCTCTTTTTCCCCTTGCCAACAAACTTCGTCTGTCAACCCTTATTTTGTTCTAATGTTAATGTATGTTACATAGTGGGCCTCATGCATAAAAACGAGTAAAAGCGCTGAGTTGAGGCAGGTGAGCAATTGCTCGTAAGTCGAGTTCAATCAAACAGCAACAGCTTTTGCTCAATTTTGTATGCATAAAAATGAGTTCAAACCAATTGCAGTTACTTGAGCAAAGGGAGATCAAAGTGAAGAAGTGCAAACATGCCGTCAAGTGAAAGTGAAGTAGAATCAGAATTTCTTGCTGTTTGTTGTTCGATATCGTTTCCTAATTGCCATACATCATTATTGTTGTAATCGTCATTGATAAGAATATAATCGTCTTTTAAAAATTTAGCTATGTTATGCAAAATGAAACAACTGGCTATCACGTGGGGTACTAACTCTGTCGATACATGAATTTTGTACTGAAGAATAGAAAATCTTTGCTTCAATTGCCCAAAACACCGTTCTATAATGACACGTTCCCTTTTAACACTTTGTTGAATGTTTTTTCCATGTCAGTTGTTGGGTTCCGGAATGGTGTCATTAGCCATGGGCATATTTCATAGCCCTCATCCCCGAGAAGTAATGCATTATTCGTTGCATTTTGCATAATTCTGCATATGTCACTGTTTCGTAAGATGCGTGAGTCATGAACTGAACCATGCCAGGATAAGTCAACGCTTGTAAAAAGTTCTTTGGCATCACAAGTTGCCTGTACATTTATAGAGTGGAAGCCTTTTCTACAAATATACTCATCGCTTTGATTTGTGGGTTTTTTAATTTTTATATGAGTACAATCAATCACTCTTTTATTTCTTCTGGATCTTTCGGGAATTTTATCCACTCGCTTGCTTTGGAAGATATAAGTTTGGCAACTTCCGCAATAGTTCGCGACACAGTTAATTGATGTACTGCAATATCTGTGGCTATACAATTTTGGAATCCAGGATCTGCACAAAATCTTAAATACAATCGAATTTTATCAATATTGCTGAGGGCACCACCACGAGTTTCTTCTGACTCCTCAAAAAAATAATTTGCCAACCAGCAGATGCTACTATCATCAAACCTATGTATTAATCATTTTAATATTAAGTATATAAAAAAATTAATAATTAAGAATACAAACCTGTATAATTTTTTATCCTCACTTGCTAAATTTGTTTTACGCTGTTGATAACATTTTGTATTTCTTTGCGGCACAAAATATTCAGCCATTTTTCCTTTTTAGTGTACGCGAGTAAACTGTAAGGCATGCTCAACAAAATTTGACCAAGAACTCACAAAAGAAAGCAAAAGCTTGTTTTTATGCATATGAAAATGAGCACAATCTCATCTAACATAGTTCAAACTGAGCAAGACGAGATCAAACGTGAGCAGAGAGTAAAAGCAAATACATAAAATTTTTTATGCATACGACAAGCACATTTTACTCAAAAAATCGATTCCGAGCTCAAGCTGACGTTTTATGCATGAGGCCCAGTAGCTCTGTTACTTTACTGTACTTTAAATTGACTAAAAGAGTGCGGTTTAGAGGGAATAAAATTCTTCCTCTTCTTACACAAAACAGCCTAAAGTTTTTCTTCGAGCAAATTGTATAAATTGTCAAACAGCTGTAAAACATAAACAAGAGAAACAAGTAAAAGTGATATATTCGGCCGTGCCGAATATATCACTATACCTTTCACCACGGTGATTTTATTTATACTGACATATTATTATATTATAGTCCATTCAGGCTGCCACGAAATTAAGTAATTTCGAGCTGAAATTACGAACGAAATCTAAAGTGTTCATACTGGGCTTTTTGAAATTTGAGTTAATTTCGCAAACAGCTGATCACGCTTAGTTGCATTTGTATAATTTAATTCTTTTGCTAAAAGCTTTCGCACAACACTTTCGCATTGATTTAAAATATACACGAATATTAAAAACAACACTACAACAGAATTAATGTACAATTATGTACATTTCCATTATTTTATTTGGCTTTTAAATTTTTTTCAAACAAAACGGACTTTCTAGGTTGTAAATATGGTCACGATTGCAAAAAAAGTAGCTTTTTCTACAAAACCAGCGTTGTCTATCGTAATTTCAAGTTAATTTCGACGAAATTAAGTAGAATGAGTTAATTTGGGCAATGGTAAAATGTATGCTAAATTTCGTAATTTCAACATGATTTCGGCCGAAATCACAAAATGACTTAAAATCGTGGCAGCCTGAACGGGCTATTATCCATATTGTTGACTCTTCACATAAAATAAGTCAGATGAGAAAAAACTCATTATTCATTCTTTAAAGTAATAGAAGACAGCGGCGACGCAGCTAAATGAAAACAAATTCCGTTGGTTACAATTGTCGTCGTGATGTCAGCTACTTAATGATATTGAAGACGTCAGCTACATCGTAAACTCTGACATTGTTGTAAAAATATTTATTTTGCTTTTATAAAATTAAATAACTTTTTCAAAAAATTATAAATATTTCCTTCAAAACTTTTTGTTTGTATATGAATTTGTAATTTGCAATTTTGTGACATTTTCTTTTGTTGAATAAAATAGAAATTAGCCTAAGTTTACGACAGCCACAACGGTGGTCGTGTAGCCATGTAGCTATACTGGCTTTAAAATAATCGTTTACCTTTAAACGTGTGTATTTTATTTTTGACAGTTTGTAGTCGGTATCTTGATGTTTACTATGTTTTAAAACAGAGATCTCATCTATTTAAAAATCAAAAGCATTTAAAAATACTAGAGTTCGCCCCGTGGTCGAAATTCGACCAAATTTCTTTCTGACACATTTTATATAGTTTACATACATAAGTACACATTCTTTTTTAATGAAACAAACGTTAATAGCAATTCATGTTATTCATATATTTATTAAATTAAACAAAATGGGAAACAAAATTGTAACAAAAATCTTATACATACTCGTAATAATGAGACGTATTTTATTTCGGTTTAAAAAAAGTAAATAAATTGTGCGTAATTCATATCAAATTGTACTGCGCATAGCATGGTTTTCTGTCACATTCAGTCACCAATGCACCGACGCGAGATAAAACACATCAGGAATTTTAAAATGATAGATTCCTTGCATGCAATTTCTATAAATTTTTTCCTCTGTACTAACCATTGCAAATGCTGAGTTAAAAGCACGAATATTTTCAAAAAAGTTTTTTGTTTTATGCTTTTCAACAGCGTTTTGTGAATTCAAATTATTAAATAAAGAATTAAAAAATTTTGAGACAATGGCATTAAAGAAACTTTTCCCTTGTGGCAACATGCTGTAAAAGAAGTTAAATCATTTTGAGTTACTTCAGACTCAAAATGCCTAGCACTACAAAAACGGCATATTAAGTGCATTGGACCACAGTTATGACTTACAAAATTACTTGGAACAATATTGAAAGCACATTTAGAACTATTTAATAATTCATTATCATTAGGCAGATTGTCGGTGTTAATATTTCCAGATCTGTTCTGAGTAAGATATTGAATTGCTCGTCGCCGTCTCTCCATTCTACCAGTTATTGATCGTCTTCGTGGCATCTCAAAAAAATATAAAAATTAGTTTCTTTAACAAAAATGATAATATATTTTCAGAATAAATGCAAAATTAGGATAACAGTCACTTTGAATTCAAAGGCAAAAATATTTAAAAATCATAAACCTATTTAAAACGTTTTATAAATTATGTACATACACTTTAGAAAATTTTATAAAGGTAAATAATAAAAAAAAATACCACCACACTTTTAATTAACACTTCCTAACTAAGGCTTTAATAATTTGAAGCTAAGAATAAAATAAAGCTGAAAAATAATGCATTTACAAAACACCTACAAACAAAAGCAAATCGAAAAAATAACTGTTTCCAAATTTCTTGCATTGATTTAAAAGGCATTTATTTAATTATGTGTACATACGATGTTTTCATGTTTTCGTCACTCTTGCACATGTGAACATATGTAGGAATGTGTAGACATACATACAAATATACATATTTAATTATGTTTATTAACTCTCATCTGTTGTTGTGTTTTCAACTTTACTCATTTAAATAGAGAAACAACTGTATAATTACTCCTTCTCTTTTTGTTTTCAAAAAAACGAAATTGCATACAAACACGCACAATTTTTTTTACTTGAAGCTACCACATACGTGTGTGTTTTTAGCATGTGTAGTGGTAGCAATTTAAAGAGCCATTTATTCCTAAAATACTGAACCGATTTTAATCAAATATAGACTGTGCACTAAAGCTAGATAATATCTACTAACCGGTGAAAAAATAAACAAAATCGGTTGACAAACATAGGAGAAAAAGGGATCCAAAGTTTTATCTTTGCCTATTTATATATAGATATGTTACTCTATATACATACATACATATATTCCTAATAATAAAATATATTATGTTACAGTCATGATTTTCATTTTCACTGAAATTTTGTTTTTAAATTTTCGAAAATTGTTTGTAAATTTTTTTTTTTTTTTTAATTTTTTGGAAAATTTTTTTTCGAGAAATTTGATGTGGTCTTTAATACAAATCAAAGCAGAAAACCCCTACCAACTTAAAAACAAACAAAAGTCACCCCTCGAAGGGAGTTATTGACCCCCCGAGATCTGTATGCACTCCTTGCGATCTACATGTTGCGGTCTAATATTTATTTGACAAAAAAAGCAAAAAAGAATCATTAAGCCGAAAAAAAATTAAAAAAAAAGTGAAAAAAATATAGGTGAGCGTGGTTTTTGGCCCGCAGCCTCCAAAGGAATTATCCGATGTTGCAATCCCAAAATTTTCGAAACTATGCCTGACAGAGTGGTGTGCTTAAATTTGTTGTATCTTTCTCGTACCTTGGCAAATGACATTTCAACCCGAACACGGACAGACGGACATCGCTTAATCAACTTGTCTATGTATAAGGATCCAGAATACATATACTTTATGGGGTCGGAAATGAATATTGTAGAAATTACACACGGAATGACAAACTTATATATACCTTTTCCACCTGTGGTGAAGGGTATAAAAAAGTCATGAAATAAATTTTTAAAAAAGTGTAAAATAGCTACATATCGATACCTTCACGTAAGAATGTACTTTTTTCGGATATGACTTTTTGATGTGGAACTATACTAGAAGTTAAGCGCCACATTTTGGCCTGGGATTCGCTGCCATATCATGGATGCAAAGGAAACTAGAGAGAAATTAAACTGGAATAATGTTGCTCCCTGAAATTTGTATTATGTCATGTTTTGTAATCTGAAAATCGCTTTCCAAATATTATTATGTTCCTTTCAATAAAATACACAAATAAATAACTAAATGAACAATTTTAAAAATGTCGCTCAATACATTCTTATGGGAAGGTATCGATATATATGTATATTCATATAAAAGTTTTTTTTCCTTATGCAAAATAAGTTAAATCTACTTGAAGTTGTAGCGATTATCACCATTCAGTGGCAACTCAATTTGATTGCATACGCTTGAAGGCAACAATGCAGTAATGCACATAAGCATGTTGAGTTGAAGTTGGCTGGAAGGAGTTTCAATACAAAGCGGACTGAAGCGGTCAAACTTTTTGCAACCAGAATTTTATTTTTATTAGAAGTGTTAAAATATTCAAGTTTTTTAATACAATAAAAACACTAAAGGTGCCATTTTAGCATTTTATTGCAAAGGTGGTACCAATTTTCAACCGAAGAATGGATTTGCATATTATAGATGACGAGGATACAGCATTTATTCAAACCCCAATAAAAAATATACATATACAAACAAACACACAACCAAAGCGTAAAAGAACTTAGGCTACGTCTCAAACTAACGTCAGCAATTATTCAAACGCCAATAAAAAATATACATATACAAACAAACACACAACCAAAGCGTAAAAGAACTTAGGCTACGTCTCAAACTAACGTCGACGTCACCAAATTAGGTGAAAATAGATTTGCTTTGCTTTCTGGGCTAGAAATATAAAATGCAGAAGACAATTCCTCACAAAGTAAGGAAAACATCAACCAAAAACGTAACTAACACTTTTTGTTTGCCTGTTCGACGTCAACATTAAGCGGCTCGACAATCAGTTAAAAGCAAAAATACCTAAGATTGTGTTTAAAATAAAAAAACGTTAACAAACGTAAAAGTAAACTGTATCTTTCAGATACGTCTGTGCATTCTGAAATGATGGCCTTACTAAGAGAGAAGAACATCCATTCTTAATGTTACACTCCAAAAGAATTGAAACAGATTTCTTTTGTATTGAGAGGCCTTAACCATGAAATGGATATTGTTGATATCAAGTCAGCCCTAGATACGACTGCTCCAGGTGTAGTTGGAAAAGTTACAAAGTTGACAACTCCGTTCTCAATTAAAAATTCTTTTGACACTGGTATATTTCTGGTTACGCTTAATCCAGGAAAATCACGTCAGGACATTGCACACATTAAGTATCTTTTGATCCAATCTATTCAATGGGAAAAGCCAAAATGGAAGGTGAAAGAACACCAATGCCACAGATGCCAACGCTGGGGCCACATTGCAAAAAATTTAAATTCTGAAGTCCAATGTGTGAAGAGTGACAAAAAAACCCGCCAGGAAAATGCCAACGCACGTATTCGGAGACCACAGCACCACATTGTGTTAACTGTGGTATAAACGGCCATCCAGCGAATTGGAGAGGTTGTTCCACGTTTGATCAAAAGATGGCAATCTCTAAAGTCAAACTTTCATACTAAAAATAACATTTGCTGGTAGACATCGTTGTGCGAACAAATAATCTAACAATGCTGTATGAACAAGAACATGAAGCGACAACGATGGACTTTACGAAGCGTTTTAACGTGCACATATGAAATTGTTCAATGGTTGAACAAATCAATACATAGTGTAAACAACATAGACAGATTTTTTCATATTCTATTTTCGGGAATGTTTACATGTGTGTGTTTTTAAAAGCTGTGATGTGTTCACTTTGTCGAGAAAAGTACTCGGACTTGAGAATATAATGTGAGCAATAAAGAAAAAGCAAAAATCAGTAAAGAGAAACGAGAAAAATATCCTGTACAGATAGTAAAAAATTCACACTTGCCTCTTTTTCCCCTTGCCAACAAACTTCGTCTGTCAACCCTTATTTTGTTCTAATGTGAAAGGGGACTTAATGTATGTTACATAGTGGGCCTCATGCATAAAAACGAGTAAAAGCGCTGAGTTGAGGCAGGTGAGCAATTGCTCGTAAGTCGAGTTCAATCAAACAGCAACAGCTTTTGCTCAATTTTGTATGCATAAAAATGAGTTCAAACCAATTGCAATTACTTGAGCAAAGGGAGATCAAACGTCTAATTGTTATTGAAGTGCAAACATGCCGTCAAGTGAAAGTGAAGTAGAATCAGAATTTCTTGCTGTTTGTTGTTCGATATCGTTTCCTAATTGCCATACATCATTATTGTTGTAATCGTCATTGATAAGCATATAATCGTCTTTTAAAAATTTAGCTATGTTATGCAAAATGAAACAACTGGCTATCACGTGGGGTACTAACTCTGTCGATACATGAATTTTGTACTGAAGAATCGAAAATCTTTGCTTCAATTGCCCAAAACACCGTTCTATAACGACACGTTCCCTTTTAACACTTTGTTGAATGTTTTTTCCATGTCAGTTGTTGGGTTCCGGAATGGTGTCATTAGCCATGGGCATATTCCATAGCCCTCATCCCCGAGAAGTAATGCATTATTCGTTGCATTTTGCATAATTCTGCATATGTCACTGTTTCGTAAGATGCGTGAGTCATGAACTGAACCATGCCAGGATAAGTCAACGCTTGTAAAAAGTTCTTTGGCATCACAAGTTGCCTGTACATTTATAGAGTGGAAGCCTTTTCTACAAATATACTCATCGCTTTGATTTGTGGGTTTTTTAATTTTTATATGAGTACAATCAATCACTCTTTTATTTCCTCCGGATCTTTCGGGAATTTTATCCACTCGCTTGCTTTGGAAGATATAAGTTTGGCAACTTCCGCAATAGTTCGCGACACAGTTAATTGATGTACTGCAATATCTGTGGCTATACAATTTTGGAATCCAGGATCTGCACAAAATCCTCAATACAATCGAATTTTATCAATATTGCTGAGGGCACCACCACGAGTTTCTTCTGACTCCTCAAAAAAATAATTTGCCAACCAGCAGATGCTACTATCATCAAACCTATGTATTAATCATTTTAATATTATAAAAAAATTAATAATTAAGAATACAAACCTGTATAATTTTTTATCCTCACTTGCTAAATTTGTTTTACGCTGTTGATAACATTTTGTATTTCTTTGCGGCACAAAATATTCAGCCATTTTTCCTTTTTAGTGTACGCGAGTAAACTGTAAGGCATGCTCAACAAAATTTGACCAAGAACTCACAAAAGAAAGCAAAAGCTTGTTTTTATGCATATGAAAATGAGCACAATATTATCTAACATAGTTCAAACTGAGCAAGACGAGATCAAACGTGAGCAGAGAGTAAAAGCAAATACATAAAATTTTTTATGCATACGACAAGCACATTTTACTCAAAAAATCGATTCCGAGCTCAAGCTGACGTTTTATGTATGAGGCCCAGTAGCTCTGTTACTTTACTGTACTTTAAATTGACTAAAAGAGTGCGGTTTAGAGGGAATAAAATTCCTCCTCTTCTTACACAAAACAGCCTAAAGTTTTTCTTCGAGCAAATTGTATAAATTGTCAAACAGCTGTAAAACATAAACAAGAGAAACAAGTAAAAGTGATATATTCGGCCGTGCCGAATATATCACTATACCTTTCACCACGGTGATTTTATTTATACTGACATATTATTATATTATAGCCCATTCAGGCTGCCACGAAATTAAGTAATTTCGAGCTGAAATTACGAACGAAATCTAAAATGTTCATACTGGGCTTTTTGAAATTTGAGTTAATTTCGCAAACAGCTGATCACGCTTAGTTGCATTTGTATAATTTAATTCTTTTGCTAAAAGCTTTCGCACAACACTTTCGCATTGATTTAAAATATACACGAATATTAAAAACAACACTACAACAGAATTAATGTACAATTATGTACATTTCCATTATTTTATTTGGCTTTTAAATTTTTTTCAAACAAAACGGACTTTCTAGGTTGTAAATATGGTCACGATTGCAAAAAAAGTAGCTTTTTCTACAAAACCAGCGTTGTCTATCGTAATTTCAAGTTAATTTCGACGAAATTAAGTAGAATGAGTTAATTTGGGCAATGGTAAATTGTATGCGAAATTACGTAATTTCAACTTGATTTCGGCCGAAATCACAAAATGACTTAAAATCGTGGCAGCCTGAACGGGCTATTATCCATATTGTTGGCTCTTCACATAAATTAAAATAAGTCAGATCAGAAAAAACTCATTATTCATTCTTTAAAGAAATAGAAGACAGCGGCGACGCAGCTAAATGAAAACAAATTCCGTTGGTTACAATTGTCGTCGTGATGTCAGCTACTTAATGATATTGAAGACGTCAGCTACATCGTAAACTCTGACATTGTTGTAAAAATATTTATTTTGCTTTTATAAAATTAAATAACTTTTTCAAAAAATTATAAATATTTCCTTCAAAACTTTTTGTTTGTATATGAATTTGTAATTTGCAATTTTGTGACATTTTCTTTTGTTGAATAAAATAGAAATTAGCCTAAGTTTACGACAGCCACAACGGTGGTCGTGTAGCCATGTAGCTATACTGGCTTTAAAATAATCGTTTACCTTTAAACGTGTGTATTTTATTTTTGACAGTTTGTAGTCGGTATCTTGATGTTTACTATGTTTTAAAACAGAGATCTCATCTATTTAAAAATCAAAAGCATTTAAAAATATATGTTACTCTATATACATACATACATATACTCCTAATAATAAAATATATTATGTTACAGTCATGATTTTCATTTTCACAGAAATACTGAAATTTTGTTTTTAAATTTTCGAAAATTGTTTGTAAAATTTTTTTCGAGAAATTTTATGTGGAAATATTTTTAATTTTTTTTTTTAATTTTATTAAATTTTTTTTACCAGTTGGTACCCTGTAAGTCAATTGGTTACCTATAAAGGTCTTTAATACAAATCAAAGCAGAAAACCCCTACCAACCTAAAAACAAACAAAAGTCACCCCTCGAAGGAGGTTATTGACCCCCCGAGATCTGTATGGGGGTACCACGCTCACTGTCCCAATTCAGCCTATGTTTTTCTTTAGTATACGCGTTGGTATAGGGTTTACTTGTACCCACTTTAAAGACCATACCTATTATAGTTCTCTATGTACACAATAATAATATTTCACTTTGTATGGGAGGTACCACGCCCGCTGTCCGAATTCATTCTGTATTTTGGCAGACTATGCGCTTTAGCACAAAGGTTTCGCTTGCAAAGTTTCAAGGCGCTATCTATTGTAGTTCGCCAAGAACACGATAATAATTTTTCACTTTGTATGTGAGGTACCACCCCCACTATTTCAATTCAGTTAATAGTGCAAAATTCGAATTCGCTACCTAGTGTAGTTCTTTAGATACAGGATAATAATTTTTCACTTTGTATGGGAGGTACCACATCCGCTATTCCAATCTAGTCTGTGTTAAGCTAAACTATGTACGTTAATATGGTGGTTATTGGTGCAAAATTCCAAGGCGCTAGCTAGTGCAGTTCTCTAGATATAGGGTAATAATTTTTCACTTTGTATGGGAGGTACCACTCCCGCTACTCCAATCTAGTCTGTGTTAAGCTAAACTATGTACGTTAATATGGCGGTTATTGGTGAAAAATTCCAAGGCGCTAGCTAGTGCAGTTCTCTAGATGCAGGATAATAATATTTCACTTTGTATGGGAGGTACCACTCCCGCTATTCCAATCCAGTCTGTGTTTAGCTAAACTATGTACGTTAATATGGTGGTTATTTGTGCAAAATTCCAAGGCGCTACCTAGTGTAGTTCTCTAGATACAGGATAATAATTTTTCACTTTGTATGGGAGGTACCACTACCGCTATTCCAATCCAGTCCATCTTTCTCCAAACTATGTACGTTAATATAGAGGTTACTGGTGCAATATTTCAAGGTGCTACCTATTACTGTTAGCAAGAAACACGATGATAAATATTTACTTTGTATGGGAGATCCCACGCCCACGTCGAATATCCAAAAAATAAGTACCCTATTTTCCCATCCGTGTATCTAATAACAAACTGTGAAAATTTCAGAAAGATCGGTTTTTTTTTCGCAATATTTATTTATTGTATCTTCAATATAATTGAACTATCAATAATTAATCATATCTTAAGTCTAAAAATATACTTGTTAAGTCCAACCAGTGCTGGACAAAAAAATGTATGTTTCACGGTTACTGTAATTTGTGGGTTATCCCTATGATGTACGGATGAGAGAAGCTGTGTCCCTCCTTCTTAGTCGAATGTAACCAGGTTCATTTAGTATGTTACGGGCCAGTGGATTCGGATGAGTTTCAAGCTTCTTTAAATACCTTATGGCAAGTTTCGCTATTTCTGCTTTAACTGATGGCACGTTTAGATCTTTATGGATGTTCGAGTTTTTTATATACCAAGGAGCAGATGTAATTATACGTAGAATCTTATTTTGGCGCCTTTGCTCTACGTTGGTAGCTGAGGCAGTGCCCCATAATTGAATGCCATAACACCATATTGGTTTTAGAATTGACTTGTATAATAAAAGTTTGCAATCTAGAGTTAGAGTAGAATTTCTGCCAATAAGCCAGTTTAGTTGGACTGCTTTTAACTTCATTTGTGTTAACTTTGTTTCTATGTGGCGTTTCCATGTAAGGCGCCGGTCAAGATGTATGCCGAGATATTTGACGTCTGAAAGCTGAGGTATCGTTTGGTTATTTATCCGAATAGGGGGGCAAGATTCTCTACGCAGTGTGAAGGTTATGTGAGTACATTTTTGTTCATTAACTTTTATTTTCCATTTCTTCAACCATTTTTCTAAATTAAATATGTGGTCTTGTAAATATCATGATGCTACTTCGGGTCTTTCGTGACTGCTCAAAAAAGCTGTGTCGTCAGCAAATGTCGATGTGTGAATTCGGTTACTAGTTGGCATGTCTGAAGTATACAATAAGTATAAAAAGGGCCCCAATATACTACCTTGGGGAACTCCGGCTTCGATTGGCTGGGGTGAGCTCAAAAAGTCTCCTTCTTTTACAATAAATTTTCGTTCGGTTAAATAACTATCTAGCAGCTTATATAGGTTTACGGGCAAGTTCAGTTTTAGCTTATATATTAGGCCTTCATGCCATACCTTATCAAATGCTTGAGAAACGTCGATGAAAAGCGCAGAGCAGTATTTTCTCTCTTCAAAAGTCTTCTTAACAACATTGACTAACCTGTGAGTTTGTTCGATCGTACTATGTTTTTTCCTGAAGTCGAATTGATGGTTTGGAATACATCCTTTGTCGCTTAGAATAGGGTTAAGCTTAGTTATTAACATCCTCTCAAACAGTTTTGACATATTTGACAAAAGGCTTATTGGTCTGTATGATTCAATTTTTGTGTGGTCTTTTCCTGGTTTAGGAATCATGGTAACCAAGGACACCTTCTACTCTGTGGGAAAGTACTCAAGACGTAAATGGCATTAAAAATAAAAAGAACGATTCTGCGAGCTATACGGGGCAACTCAATTAACATCTTGTTACTGGTTTTATCAACGCCAGGGGCTTTTTTGGTACTTAAATCCGTTATTGCCTTTTCAAGATCACCAAATTCAAATCTTATCGGGACTGCAGCACTAGCCTCGACAACTGGCAACTCAACTATATCGGTCGACATATTTGGGGTAAAAACCTTTTTCAAATGTCCAGCAAATAAATTTCCTTTTTCGGTATCACTCCTTGACCAGCCTCCAGCTGAAGTTCGCAAGGGGGGCTTACGTAAGACTGGCCTTTTAAGGTTTCTACAAGCACGCCATAACGAATAATCTGATTGAGGAGTTGCGTCTAGCTCTCCCAAATAGGTTTTCAGGGATGCTACTCTTCAAGATTTCAGCATGTCTCTTAGCCGGTTCGTGCATTCTTTAAGTCTGGTTTTGAGTTGAGAAGATCTCTGTGATTGCCATTCTCTACGAATTTTTCTTTTTTCAGCCAAGAGCCTTTCGATATCTGCAGAATAAATTTGATTGTATCTAGCTAATTGTCGGGTTATTGTTGAATGTTGGGCAGCTGATTTGAGGTTTTGGCCAAAATCAATAAGACTGCGCTCTACGTCTTCAGGTGTTCTTAGCGGGATGTTTTCCGAACAATGAGTACTAAGATACTTTCTATATTTCGACCAATTAATGCTTGTGCTAGTCATTGGTGATATGATGTTTTATTTGTCCCATATATAGACGATAGTGGGTGAATGATCTGAGGATAATTCAAGTGACGCTTCAGCTTTAATCGTTTCTCTCGGAATACCCTTAATCACGCCAAAATCGATAACATCAGGTATTTTTTGTCGATCAGTAGGCCAATAGGTGGGTTGTCCACTTGATATTACATTTAGATGCATTTTTGAAATTGTGTCAAACAAAACACGACCTTTTGGAGTTATTAGGCGTGAACCCCAAAATGTATGTTTAGCGTTGTAGTCGCCTGATGCTATGAAACAGGGACCTAGTGATTTGAAGAAATCGCTGTATTGACTCTCTGATATTTGAAACCTAGGAGGTGAATAAATCGAAGAAATAACTAAGTTTTGATGAAATTCTTCAATACAGATGTTTGTTGCTTGTAGGTAATCTTCACAAAAATCACACTGTAAACAATGTTTGATTCGAGCCTTTATTAGTATTGCTGAACCACCACATGCTCTGCCACGGGGGTCTTTGGTGTCATATAAGATATAGCCATTTATTTTGAAATTGTGTCAAACAAAACACGACCTTTTGGAGTTATTAGGCGTGAACCCCAAAATGTATGTTTAGCGTTGTAGTCGCCTGATGCTATGAAACAGGGACCTAGTGATTTGAAGAAATCGCTGTATTGACTCTCTGATATTTGAAACCTAGGAGGTGAATAAATCGAAGAAATAACTAAGTTTTGATGAAATTCTTCAATACAGATGTTTGTTGCTTGTAGGTAATCTTCACAAAAATCACACTGTAAACAATGTTTGATTCGAGCCTTTATTAGTATTGCTGAACCACCACATGCTCTGCCACGGGGGTCTTTGGTGTCATATAAGATATAGCCATTTATTTTAAAAAAGCTATTTGTTGTTAAGTGAGTCTCTGAAACCAGCATGACATCAATTTGTTCCTTCTTAAGGAAGTACTCGAGTTCATTTTTATGTTGGCGCAAGCCGTTTGCGTTCCAGAAACATATTTTTAAACAGTTCATGGTTTGTTAAGTAACGCCTGCAACATAGTAGATTGCATGCGTACCATTTCTTGCATCATGCTGCTCATAGAGCTCATAAAACTGTTTATCGAATGCACTAATGTCTCGATGCTTGTTTCGAGACGATTAAAATTACCAGATGGTGTTT
>CATIVE010000392.1:0-26240 GCA_949628195.1 Phasia obesa
ATATTAATTTTATCAGGCTTCCTTGGTGTCTTTCTAATGAGTTCAGTATTATGCTGAGCACTACTCTATCTTCAGAGAGCTTAGCTTACTTCGTCACGTAAACTGAACTGGTGAACACTTGTATTTAGAGGATAGATGTACATGCAATTAGAATGCATGTCCGGAAATTAATTATTTAAGATATTAATTTATTGGCGCAAATATAGTAGAAAACCTATCTGAGGTATCATAGTTGACTCTATTAAAATCTGAAAGCAACAGGATGGACCTTGCATTATTCACTAGAATCATTATCTTTCTTATTTTAAAACATGATAATTGAGTTCGCATTGTTCGGAGAAAATAAATGGTATGCCACTTGCATTTAGATCTAAGAATTTAAATTTAATCATTACTCCCTAACAAGAGACACTAATATTGACGGGTTGATGCAGCCTTTCAGTGCTCTCCGATTTCCAACTAAACCTTTATATACTGAAATCTTATACAAGTTCACCTTATTCCTACCTGATAGTTGTTAAAATGTATGAAATGATTTCAAAAGTATCCTAGACATGAGAAACTACAATACCATGTACGGCTTACGCTAAAGAGGAGATTTATCACAATAAAAAAAAAAAACTGAGGGATTATATATGCTTCAAAAATATTGATCAAGAATATTGATTAATTATATGATTAAACAGACACACATTTATGAAAACAATATATTTTGTGGTCAGGAATATCAAGTATAGCTCCTATCCGCATGTTAAGAATTAAAGCAGAACAAATTATTAAAAGGCAAAGAAGTTACACCTTATCTTCGTTCACAGCACTACAAGTAGGAAATCCTGGAAAAGTATTTCTAAATACACAGCTTGTATTTCTTTATAGTTTTCAGTATTTTTTGAAAACCAAAATCTGTGTGTGTGTTTTTTTTTGTGTATCGATCCCTTTAAGCAGCACAAACAAATCAAACCTGAAAAAATTGGTGTTGATGTTTGCAAAATATGTATATGCTTTATGGTGTGAGAGGATTAAAACATTGCGATATAATTCTGAAATTTAGTTTAAAAATAATTTCATTATATTAAAATTTTAATTTTTTGAAGAGATGACTATGTTGCATTAAAGCAGCTATATTTCATATGTTTTTTCTTTCTTTGAAATTTTTTCTTTGAAATTTTTTCAACAATTTGGAAAAAGAAGAAAACACTGACATCTTTCTTGGTTGCTTCACACATTTGTTTTAATCTTGAATTTTTTAAAAGAAGCGCCCTTTCAAGTGGCTGGCTGTTTGGCTAGTCAATATGAGTATTTTTACCACCAACTGAACTTTACTTTGTAAAAAAAACATTTTATTGTTATTTTTTTTCATTTTTACTTACTTTTGTTTGTTTTGCAAACATGGCTCAGAGTGAACAGCTTTGTGTTCTTCTTTGCTGCTTTCAATTTGTTAAACAGTATTTTTCCTCTTAAAAGGGGATCTTAACTTGATACGAAATCATTTTGTTTGAACGAACAAATGCTTCCAGTTAATTTCAACATCAATATCTTTACTTGAGACTAGATGAAGTGGAACAAGCAAAATTCAAATTGAATATTATCCAATATTTGCTTTGCGAGCTTCATTAAATTGAAAAAAGGGGAAAATGTTTGTAAATTATGGACTGCAATATTTTATTTGCTTTTCTCTTTTAACACTTTTTGTTAAAATATTTTCGAAATTTTTCAATTCAATTACCTTTACAGGAAAAAATATATTGTGAATGAAAAACGTTGTTTTATTTTGAATAAACTAAGGGGTACTTTATGACTTTGCCATGTAACAGGCATGAATTTGGGATACCAAAAAGATATGTAAGAATTAATTTTGTAGAAAACTTTAAATAATATTTGTGATCCATAAAACAGTGGGTTGCAAAAGGGTATTTTTTCTAACAGTTCAGCATAATATATATAGTATAAATACATCTAGTATAGAACATCGGTCTTGGGGTCATAGGTGGTCGTATGTTAAGCAGATGGTTAAAAAACTCATTAAAAAATTTCCATCGTCATCAAGTTCCAGGATCACCCAAAACGAAAAGTGACAAAAGCACGTTCTGAATTCTGAATATGTCGTATAAGAAATCTTTTAATTTAGCTAGAAAAACTATATTACTATACTGCTATATAGAATACCATTAGCCGTTGTTACCTGTTTGGCTCATCCTCTAGAAAGAATTTAAACCCCATACCGAAGTGGAATTTAGTAGTTGCACGTATTTATTAACAATTATCCTATTAATTTTTGACTAACGAGGTAGAGTGCCATAAAAATAAGCAGGGACCGTAACAGTTTTTTCAAAAATGTTAATATATAATAGTTATTTTTTGACTTTTATTCTTTCGGTTAGAAATAAAAGTTAAAATTTGACTTTTATTTTTTCGGTCAAAAATAAAAGTTAAAATTTGACTTTTATTTTTTAAGTCAAAAATAAAAGTTAAAATTTGACTTATATTTTTTCGGTCAAAAATAAAAGTTAAAATTTGACTTTTATGTTTTAAGTCAAAAATAAAAGTTAAAATCTGACTTTTATTTTTTCCGTCAAAAATAAAAGTTAAAATTTGACTTTTATTTTTTAAGTCAAAAATAAAAGTTAAAATTTGACTTTTATTTTTTAAGTCAGAAAAAAAATTGACTATTCCATAATAATAACAATGTAATGGAAATATAAGTAAAATAAGATCGATAACAATCAGTGTTGTTGTTTTGTTTATTTCTAACCAAAATTGGTTACATGGTTTCATTTTGGTTACATTTTTCTCCAAAGAGAAAAAAAAGATATTTCTTTCATTGGAATTCTAATAATAGATCTAAAAGCTTTTCAACAACATTTTTAATAGATTAATGAAGAAGTAAAAGCATTGTTCATTGATTAGGCACAAAATGATACCCTTTTTGCAGTACTTCCTTTTTTACTAAAATTTGGTTTCAAAAATTTTAAGGCCGCGGCAACACTGATGACAATATTATTTTACCGTTAGTTATACTTTAAGTCCCAACTATAATATGCATAAGCTAGTGTTTAATTCAGTTGAATGCTGAATTAGGTTAAGCCTAGTTTGCTTAACCTCCGTTGGTCGCTTCTAGGTAATGCACCAAGAAGGCGATGTTTAATTTGTTTGTTTTCTTCAAGGAGATGCTCCAAGAAGAGTGAATTATCCAACACAAGCACTTAAACCTGGTTGGTAGCTAATAACACAAGCACTTGTAACTTGGTTATATGTTTGAATCGAGAACAAATTACAAACAACCACCTTGTTTGATTATTTTATTAATTCTCTTCTTTATTAATATAAATTAATTCTTAAATACTATTTTATTGATGACTAATAAAAATATTAACAGACAGCATAAATACAAATTCATCAAAATTTAAAGTGACTTCAACAAATAAACAAAAATTGTAATTTAAGTTTAAAGTGTAATGACTTCAAAACAAATAAGCAAAAAATTTAATTTAAATTTAAAGTGTAATGACAAAAATTGTAATTTGAGTAAAAGTTGAAGGTTTTTTAATTAAAAATAACAAATAGCTGAAACTAGCAATTTAAGGTTGTTGCACTAATTTCGCGCAGTCATATGTATGTATATCGATGTATATAAATGTACAGACATACATGTGACAGAAATTTAATGCGAAGGTTTGAACATACACCCCGCCGTTGAGCCATGCTCAACAGACTACAAATCAGAACAACCTTAAATTACCTTTCTTTGTGTGTGTTATCAGTACTATATTTATGTTGAAATTATGTGACTGTTACCGCAAATTCTTGGGCTGGAATATGTTGACGTGCCGCAGGCTGTGGAGTTTGTTGATTTGAATTAAACGATTTACAGCGTGTCTTTTTCCAAGCAACTGCCATGATGATTATGATTGCGAGAGTGAGAGCGATATAAGCAACGGTTCCGTGGTGATATTGTATGTGTTTGATTTGTGATGGTAGTTCATCAGATACCTTTTGATGTAGTGTGCTCTGTATCTCGGAGATGTTTTTGATTTGATCAGCATACACTTTATTTTGGACTTTCTCAAACTGGACTTCAACAGGATAAATAATGTCACTGAAATTGCTCATTCTTATGTAGGATGCTTGAAGAGATGTTGAGACGATTTGATGACCCTTGATGATGATAGAGTTAAATTTGAGTGTGCAATCTGATGCTAATTTTAGGAGACCGGATCCTTTTAAGGTTAGCTGAGATTTTTCTTGTCCGCATACTGAACTTATTCGCGAAGGCTGCTGCATTGTATATAGCCATTGATTGCTGTACTCCAATTGTGTTAGCAATGTGCTGCCAGCAATAGGACCAATGTCACATCCCTTTTGAATGTTATGGTTAAGAAGCGAAAGTTCACATAAGCATTTGTTCGCGTTTGCCTTGTATTTTGATTGCATATGTTGGCATAGGAATTCGTTCTCTTTAATGGTTGCACATGTGGTCCACTGCCTTTCTGTCAAGATGAAATATTGATCTCTGTGAGCATTTACGGCGAGAAGGTCACCGCATGGCATTATGGCAAGCATTGTGCCATTTGTTAGAACCGGAATTTGGTGTGGTTTAAGAAGTTCGAATGTTTCTGGATCACATAACGGAATAGATATGTGAAAAATGACGTGGTCTTTGGTCACGCCTCCCTTTACGTTCATGAGTTTGTACAGCTGCAACATGTTGTCGTTACTTACTGGTAATTCTAGGGATGTTGGAAGGTGATTTCTTATTTGCACTATCTCAGATTGAAGTTGAGATGGTGACAACAGCATTGGACTTATTTTTCCATGGTGTGAATCCGTTAATGCTGCTATAATTTCGGATTGAATCCTATGTAACCTTGATGAGGTTACGGAAAGTTGAACAGATCGTAACATAAACATTCGAAACAGCTTTGCTTGATACTGTTCGTTTTCAGTTTCGTGTAATCTGGATGTGATTTTAGTTAATTGGTCGTCTACGTTCCTGAACTTTTGTTTTACATTCTCCTCATTTTGTTTTAGTACATTTAAAGTTGCATCAACAATTGATGTCTGATTCATTAGGAGTTGCTTCAGATGGTTTTCATTTTCGTTGACTGTGTTGATAGTAATTGTCATTTGTTCGGCGTAATTCGAGTCTAGAATGCCGAACAGTGAATTAGCGACATTACCAACAACATTAATTGCGCCACGTTTGACTCTTCTTTTGAGCAGGAGATTTTTATCCTTTAAGTCTGTTATGCTAAAATTAATTTCCTGGAGAACGTTTGAGCAAGTAGTCTTTTGGGTAAGAAGATTGCATAGGTGAGTTAATGCTGTTGTTTCATGTATGAATGTAGCCATTTCTTGCCAAAATGGGTTTAAATTGTAGTAGGAGATGATGTTCCATTCTGACCGTGATATTCTGGTGTTGCCAATACCTTCAAAGTAGAGACCGATGTTGGGTTCAAATTGCGTTATTTCTATTTTATTTGTGGCTACTAATGGAATCGAAATAACGCAATTTGAACCCAACATCGGTCTCTACTTTGAAGGTATTGGCAACACCAGAATATCACGGTCAGAATGTTTAATTCAGTTGAATGCTGAATTAGGTTAAGCCTAGTTTGCTTAACCTCCGTTGGTCGCTTCTAGGTAATGCACCAAGAAGGCGATGTTTAATTTGTTTGTTTTCTTCAAGGAGATGCTCCAAGAAGAGTGAATTATCCAACACAAGCACTTAAACCTGGTTGGTAGCTAATAACACAAGCACTTGTAACTTGGTTATATGTTTGAATCGAGAACAAATTACAAACAACCACCTTGTTTGATTATTTTATTAATTCTCTTTTTTTTTATTAATATAAATTAATTCTTAAATACTATTTTATTGATGACTAATAAAAATATTAACAGACAGCATAAATACAAATTCATCAAAATTTAAAGTGACTTCAACAAATAAACAAAAATTGTAATTTAAGTTTAAAGTGTAATGACTTCAAAACAAATAAGCAAAAAATTTAATTTAAATTTAAAGTGTAATGACAAAAATTGTAATTTGAGTAAAAGTTGAAGGTTTTTTAATTAAAAATAACAAATAGCTGAAACTAGCAATTTAAGGTTGTTGCACTAATTTCGCGCAGTCATATGTATGTATATCGATGTATATAAATGTACAGACATACATGTGACAGAAATTTAATGCGAAGGTTTGAACATACACCCCGCCGTTGAGCCATGCTCAACAGACTACAAATCAGAACAACCTTAAATTACCTTTCTTTGTGTGTGTTATCAGTACTATATTTATGTTGAAATTATGTGACTGTTACCGCAAATTCTTGGGCTGGAATATGTTGACGTGCCGCAGGCTGTGGAGTTTGTTGATTTGAATTAAACGATTTACAGCGTGTCTTTTTCCAAGCAACTGCCATGATGATTATGATTGCGAGAGTGAGAGCGATATAAGCAACGGTTCCGTGGTGATATTGTATGTGTTTGATTTGTGATGGTAGTTCATCAGATACCTTTTGATGTAGTGTGCTCTGTATCTCGGAGATGTTTTTGATTTGATCAGCATACACTTTATTTTGGACTTTCTCAAACTGGACTTCAACAGGATAAATAATGTCACTGAAATTGCTCATTCTTATGTAGGATGCTTGAAGAGATGTTGAGACGATTTGATGACCCTTGATGATGATAGAGTTAAATTTGAGTGTGCAATCTGATGCTAATTTTAGGAGACCGGATCCTTTTAAGGTTAGCTGAGATTTTTCTTGTCCGCATACTGAACTTATTCGCGAAGGCTGCTGCATTGTATATAGCCATTGATTGCTGTACTCCAATTGTGTTAGCAATGTGCTGCCAGCAATAGGACCAATGTCACATCCCTTTTGAATGTTATGGTTAAGAAGCGAAAGTTCACATAAGCATTTGTTCGCGTTTGCCTTGTATTTTGATTGCATATGTTGGCATAGGAATTCGTTCTCTTTAATGGTTGCACATGTGGTCCACTGCCTTTCTGTCAAGATGAAATATTGATCTCTGTGAGCATTTACGGCGAGAAGGTCACCGCATGGCATTATGGCAAGCATTGTGCCATTTGTTAGAACCGGAATTTGGTGTGGTTTAAGAAGTTCGAATGTTTCTGGATCACATAACGGAATAGATATGTGAAAAATGACGTGGTCTTTGGTCACGCCTCCCTTTACGTTCATGAGTTTGTACAGCTGCAACATGTTGTCGTTACTTACTGGTAATTCTAGGGATGTTGGAAGGTGATTTCTTATTTGCACTATCTCAGATTGAAGTTGAGATGGTGACAACAGCATTGGACTTATTTTTCCATGGTGTGAATCCGTTAATGCTGCTATAATTTCGGATTGAATCCTATGTAACCTTGATGAGGTTACGGAAAGTTGAACAGATCGTAACATAAACATTCGAAACAGCTTTGCTTGATACTGTTCGTTTTCAGTTTCGTGTAATCTGGATGTGATTTTAGTTAATTGGTCGTCTACGTTCCTGAACTTTTGTTTTACATTCTCCTCATTTTGTTTTAGTACATTTAAAGTTGCATCAACAATTGATGTCTGATTCATTAGGAGTTGCTTCAGATGGTTTTCATTTTCGTTGACTGTGTTGATAGTAATTGTCATTTGTTCGGCGTAATCCGAGTCTAGAATGCCGAACAGTGAATTAGCGACATTACCAACAACATTAATTGCGCCACGTTTGACTCTTCTTTTGAGCAGGAGATTTTTATCCTTTAAGTCTGTTATGCTAAAATTAATTTCCTGGAGAACGTTTGAGCAAGTAGTCTTTTGGGTAAGAAGATTGCATAGGTGAGTTAATGCTGTTGTTTCATGTATGAATGTAGCCATTTCTTGCCAAAATGGGTTTAAATTGTAGTAGGAGATGATGTTCCATTCTGACCGTGATATTCTGGTGTTGCCAATACCTTCAAAGTAGAGACCGATGTTGGGTTCAAATTGCGTTATTTCTATTTTATTTGTGGCTACTAATGGAATCGAAAGCAATATTGTGATTAGTGTAGTTATGATTGAGCCCGGTAAAGTCCGCTGTTTTTTGGCGAGTGGCATACTATTCGATGTTGACTGGGGTGATTGTTTTTCAGCCAGTCCTTCATGATTAGCCTTGGATTCTTTGAATTTTAGATCTGGTTGTTGCCCGTCCTCTTCGGGTTCGTCACTGAGCTTAGGAAGTGGGGCTAGATACTGAACTGCCCGTTTGAAAATGCCTGATGATGTCTGTACGTCTGCAACTCGTACAACATCGTCGGGTCCCTTATACGTTTTTATTACGCGCCCCAATGGCCATTTCATGACTGGAACGTTGTCTTCTTTTAAAGTGACGATTGTACCTGGTTTGAGATTTTTAGATTGTTCTCGCCATTTGTTACGGCATTGAAGTTCATTTAAATAATCTCGAGACCATCTCTTCCAAAATTCATGCTTAAGACGGGAAACTAATTTCCAACGCGTTTCCAATTTAAGGTTTGCGGGCTTCGCTTGGGCGTCAATTTGAGCTATTAGGGGTTCGCCAATTAGAAAATGTCCAGGAGTCAGTGCGCCTATGTCGTTCGAGTCATTCGACATAGGTGAAATGGGTCTGGAATTCAATATTGCTTCAATTTCCACAACTATGGTTTCGAGTTCTTCATAAGTTAAAGATGCGTTCCCCATCGTCCTTACCAAGTAGTATTTTGCTGATTTAACAGCTGCCTCCCAGAGGCCACCAAAATGAGGAGCTCTTGGCGGAATGAAGTTAAATTGAATACCCTTTTTGTTGCAGGCATTTGTAATAGCTTCTTGAGCATCTGGTGAATGTATTATTGTGGAAAGTTCGGGCAATTTATTTTTCGCTCCAACGAAATTTGTAGCGTTGTCGCAATATAAATTTTGGCAATGTCCCCGCCGGGAAACGAAACGTTTGAGTGCACCTATAAATGCATCAGTTGTGAGATCGCTCACCAGCTCCAAGTGCACTGCCTTTGTGGCAAAGCAGCAAAATACGGCAATGTAGGCCTTGTGCGGTCGTTTTCCCCTGAGTTTGTAATGTACAGTAATTGGCCCGCAGTAATCGACTCCAGCATTAATAAATGCTCGGGCTGGTGTTACACGTGTTGATGGTAGGTTTCCCATTATTTGGTGAAATAGCTCTGGCTTGGCTCTGCTGCATGTAGTGCATTGATGGACTGTGGCTCTTGCCATAATTTTTCCTTTTATTGGCCAGAAGCGCTGTCGAACAATTCCTAACAACGTGAGCGCCCCACAATGTTTGTGGTCTTCATGAATCATTTGGAATATCAGTTTGGAAATGGAATCATTGTACGGAATGAGAAGTTGATGTTTTGAGTCATATGCTAATGAGGAGGCATCGAGCCGGCCGCCAACCCTAATTAGTCCGCTTTCATCCAAAAAGGGTGCTAAATTCTTGATGGTGCTCGTTCCAAGTAACGGTTTGTGTTCCTTCAGTTGCTTCATTTCTTCCTTGAATTCGGAAAGTTGCATTTGTGAAATAATAGGAACCAGTGCTTGGCTGAGTTCCGTTGTAGTTAATAATTTTGATGGTTGCCGCATCTGTTTTTGGCTTCTTGTGTGGGTAATGAAGCGCAGAACATATCCAATAATCCGCTGCAGACGATGGAATGAATTTTTGTGGTTAATTTTGTAAACAAAATCAGGTTCGTTTGTTGTCATTGCTCGTGATTCGATTGACCTTGTCTTTCTTTCTAGGTTTGTTGAAATTTTGGAGCTTATATTGAACTTGGGTGGCCAAACATTTTCCACGCCATGAAGAAACATTGGACCATAGAACCAAAGAGTACATTCTTTAAGGGCCGTTGAAGACATTCCACGAGATAATATATCTGCAGGATTGCATTTAGAGCTTACGTGACGCCACTGTTCTGCCTGGGTTTCTTCTTGGATTGCGGAAATTCGATTTGCTACAAATGTGTTAAATGATGCTGATGATGAGTTTATCCATGAGAGTACAATTTCCGAATCAGTCCAAAACCATACTGGACTGGTAAATTTAAGATCAGATCTGATTCTGGTGGCTAGTTGGGCTCCAAGTGTAGCTGCGCATAGTTCCAGTCGTGGTATTGTTTGTCGTTTGAGTGGAGCTATGCGAGATTTGGCACAAAGTAAATGTACCATAATGGTGCCATCTTTAAACACTGATCGGATATAAGCTGCAGCTCCATAAGCCTTCTCGGATGCGTCAGTGAAGATGTGTAGTTGTTGGGATTCTGGAACTCCTCCTTTGAAAATGTGTCTGGGTATTTGAAGCGTTTTCAATACATTCAAGTCTGTGCGAAATGTGAGCCATTTAGTGTGCAGTGATTCCGGCAAGGATTGATCCCAGTCTAATTTTAGCTCCCACAGTTCCTGAATAAACATTTTTGCCGTTACTATAATGGGAGAAAGAATTCCCAATGGGTCGAATATTCTTGCAAGGTCTGAGGTTACGGTTCGTTTAGTTATCCGCTTGATGTCTCTAGGATTGACTTTAATGCCCAGTTTGTCGGACTTCGGCAGCCAAACAAGTCCTAGCGTCTTGATGGTATCAGTTTCCACGCTTTCAAAATCTAAGTTCACCTCCAAATCACTTTGTGGAATATTGTAGAGTAATTGTGGATGATTTGCGCACCATTTGCGTAAAGTAAAACCACCTTTCTTCATCATCTCCATGAGTTGTTTTTGTAAATGTATTGCGGTTACTAAGCTGTTTGAGCCGCCCAAGCCATCATCTACGTAGAAATTTTCCTTGAGAAATTGAGAAGCAAGGGGATAATGTATCTCATTTTCTTTAGCCAATTGCTCCAGACATTTCGTTGCTAAGTATGGAGCTGCTCTTGTGCCATACGTAACTGTATTGAGTTGATAGTATGCAATGGGCCTTGTGGTATCCTTTCTCCAAATTATTAGCTGAAATTTACGATCCTCTGGGGCAATCAATACCTGTCTATACATTTTTTCAACGTCAGTAGTGAACACAAATCTTGGCATTCGAAACCTTAGGAGTATGGAGAATAGTTCTCCTTGCACAGTTGGTCCCGTGAACATCAAATCATTTAGCGAATATCCTGATGTGGTTTTGGCCGATGCATCAAATACTACTCTGAGCTTAGTGGTTGAACTTTCGGGCCTTAATACGCAATGATGTGGAATGTAGTAGTTTGGGGAATTTATGGATTCTGTTCCCAACCTTTTCATATGTCCCATTGATTCATACTCATCCATGAATTCAGTGTACCTTTTCTTTAATTCTGGATTCTTTTGTAGCCGACGTTCGAGAGCGAGAAATCGATTAAGAGCAATGGCATGTGAGTCACCTAAAGTATCGGGGTTTTGTTGAAATGGTATTCTTACTATGAAACGATCTTGATGGTTTCTACTTGTATTTTGTGCAATGTGCTCTTCACATTGCCTCTCCGCTATTGACAGTAGGGTTTTAGTTGTTTTAACTTCCTCTAACTCCCAAAGCCGTGCGATGGAAGCTTCAAGTCTTTCGTCTTCAGTACATATGCCACAATATGCGTCTGCTAGGGGTTCTTTTGTTATTTTTCCTGCTACAACCCAGCCCAGAACTGTGTTTTGTAGGATAGGAAGTTGTGGAGACAATTTTATTTGTCCTATTGAGAGTAATTGGTGATAGTGTTCAGCACCCAAAAGTATATCAATTTTATTTGATTGATTAAACGATGGGTCAGCTAAAACAAGATTTTTCGGTAGTGGCCACTCGTCAATGTTTATGAATTGTGACGGTTGTGGTGCTATGATTCGAGGAAGGACAAGTGCTTCCAGACGAGTTGAAAACTTGTTGACTCGGGAATGCAGTGCCACATTGACACGATGTTGCGTTTTGGTGTTTGAATTGCCGATTCCATTGATATGAACTGATGACACCTGTTTAGCAATGTTAAGTCGATTTGCCAACCGCTCGGTGATCAAGTTGACTTGTGATCCAGAATCAAGCAAGGCGCGACATTCAATTTCAATTGCATCAGTTTTGAGTTTGACTAAAGCTGTACTGAGAAGAACGTATGAATTGGACATTTGACCACTTGCTGCTGCTACTGACGATGCTTCTGGAGAGCTTGTTGTTGCTTCATTGATATTGTGTTCATTTCTTTCAGGTGAAGTGATTGCAGATGTTGATTTTGTCTGAGATTTTCTTTCACTTGAGGATCCTTGTTTTGGTTGCTGAGGGTTGATTTTTAGGTGAAGCAGCGAGTTGTGTTTTTGCTTGCATGTCCTGCACACTCCTGACTTGCAAGTGCTTGCAGCATGTCCTGACCTTAAGCAGTTTACGCACAGTTTTTCTCTTTGAGCGAAATTCAGTCGATTTGCTGGTGAGAGTTTTAGAAAGTTTTGACACTGATGCAGCTGATGATCGCCATTTTTGCAAAAAGGGCATGTGATTTGTGTCTGTTTGGCTGAGGTGGCGGAAACGTATGCCTTTGTAGATTTCTCTTTTTGATTTGTAGCTTCCAAGGATTGGAAGCGATTCTCGAGAAATGTTAAGAAATCTTTGAGGCTTTGAAGTTCCTTTGGATTACTTATAGTCCTCTCATACAGAGTGAGAGTGCCTCGATCCAATTTTTTTACCAGTATATGAAGTAGCATGGGGTCCCATGAGGTCGTATCGATCCTCATATTATTAAGTGCATGCAGACATTCCTGAGTTGTGTCATGCAGTTGTTTGATGGCAGCAGCCGATGATCCAGCACTGGGTTGATCCAAAAGCTGTTGTATTGTTGTGGATACCAGAACGCGTTGATTATTGTACCGTTCTTTCAGTAGGTTCCACGCTGTTGCGTAGTTTTCGGCTGTCGCTGAAAGATGACTGATTAGTCTTTCAGCTTCGCCTCCCAAGTTCGACTTAAGGTACCACATTTTTTGTACCGCAGGAATTGGTTGATTGTTCACTAATTGCGTGAACAAATCATGAAACGCGCTCCATTTTAGATAATCTCCATTGAATTTTGGAATTATTACTTTTGGAAGCGGTAGCACAGTACTTTGATTAGGTTCGGGAACTTGATTTGGAGTGGGTGAAGATATCTGGAAGTTTTCTATGACCAGCTTCTCCAGATTTTCATAGGAGTCCATATCGTAGCCTTCCTTTAGTGGATCGTCATTGGATTCCCATATTTTGAAGTGTAGCTCTTGGATTTCGCCCCACAGTTTTTCTTTTAGTTTCATATTGGTTCCTGTAGGGTCCATAGCTAATAATCGTCTCAGTGAAGAAATCATGGCCTTTTGTCTTCTTATTGCGGCATTTGTTGGGGTGGACAGAAAGGCGCTCCCTTTTCGAGCTGCATGATCGTCCTTAGTACCTTGAGAGTCACCCGATGTAAACGTTTTTGATGCCTCAATCATGCCTGATTCAAATATTGTTTTGTATTTAGTGACGAGGTCCTCAATTTGTTGATAGTAGCCTTCGGTGAAATAATTGTGTTCTAACGGGGGTTTATCTAGACATCGGATTTTGTTGTCCGTGAGCTCGAATTCGTTCCAAGCCTCGTCTAGTCTTCTGATTCGCTCTTCGTAATAAGAGACGGTTTTTCTGGATGCGGAATCCTTTTTGAAATTCCGAATGATGGATTCGATCAGCTGTCCTGTAGTTCGTTGAGAAGTTACTAGCAGATCCATCGAGTTGGTATTTCCGGTAGCCATTGTAATGTCCTTGATAAATTTGCAAGGATCAGAAGGTTGCGTGTCGAAATCACGTCGGGGTCACCAGATTGGACTACATCCGCGCCAGCCGTGGCGATCATATACCAGAAATCATATTTAAAATGTAATGCCACAAGATTATCTTTCGGATAAATAAAATTCATGTCATCGTTGCCTTATTGCAACTTAAAGTTCTATACCTCTATAAAAAACACCCTTTATATACATACGTATTTATGCTTGTTATTTATTGCAAATAGTCAGCCAAAATAAATATAAACAGTGACTTTTATAAACTGGAAAAAAGTTGTTGTAACAAATATTCGCATTCGAATATTTCTTTATAGTCGCAGTCATATTCGCAAAATCTGTGCCATGGTTGGGAGACTAATTAAAAATTTTGGAAAAATATTATTTATAATTGAATTTAGATCATCCTAGAAAATGTCTACACAAAAATATACTGTGATGTGTTTTTGATGTTTGTGTTTGATGTGACGGACTTGTTTATGATCGAATTGTTATTTTAAGATATCGATTCTTGATAAAATTGAGAATAATATAGTTTTTTTCTGATAAGATTTGAAAGGATTGAGACTATCAATACAAAATTTTTAACTAATATATAGTAGTTAAAAGAGCTTTTAAAGAAGCGTTAATACAAAATTTTAATATCCTATATTCTAACAGCTAAATTCCTAAAACAGAAAAATATGTTCCATAAAATTATTTAGAACTTTGTTAACCATGGAACTGTTAAATTATTTTTAGAGTTTATAGCGAGGGGATGAAGCTTTAAAAATATGGTATTACGTTAATGAAATGCTTTTGTCATACCTTGCTGTGAAGACCGTCGTTTCTTGCGGTTAGCGAGTGCTTCCGAAGCGAGAAGAACATTACCAAGCCACGTTTTATATAGAACCGTACCGAAGAAACAGCCAGTGACGATAGTATTTTCCGGAAGGTATGTGAACAGTAGTTAATTAGGTAACGTTGATGTGACTTAAAGGACACATAGGTAATAAAGCACATGGGAATGAAGCAGCAGACCAAATAGCAAAAAGGGCATCTGCTGTGAATTGCTGTCGACCAGAACCCAGAGTAGCACTGGCAAATGGCCTAATGTGAGCGAAAGTCCTACAATGGGTGAACCCATTAAACCTGAAAACGTGGAGGGAGGCAACTATATGTAGACAGGCCAGAATGGTACTCAAAGAGCCCCTTTACAATAAAACCAGTAAGGTGCTCAGATCTAATAGAAGTACTTTAAGCTGGATAAGTGATATAGTGAAGGGTCATGGAAACTTCAACTATAATCTAGCCCAGATGAACTTCGATGAAGATGATGCTTGAAGACTGAGCCTAGAACATGCTAAGACGGTAGCGTACATTGTTTTTAAATATCCAGCCCTGGCTACACAGAAAAACTTTTTTGCACCAATTAAGGGTTTTAATTAGTTTTAAATAAAAGTTCAAATAATTTTTTAATTGATTCAAACATATATTTGTTTAAAACATAAATTATAATTAAACAAATAATTGAATCAATTAATTATTTAATTAGTTATAATATGAAACCAATTAAAACCTTTAAATGGTGAAAATATTTTTTTCTGTGTAGCATAAGACTTAGGACCGCGGGCAGAACCTTGCTAAATGTGGATGCCATGGAGGATCTTAGCCTTGGGCAAATGCTATCAATTACTAAAGTCTACGTGATGAGAAAGAAGGCGGACAGTTACCAGTCGACAGTGTGAAATAATTAAAGTCATAAGTAAAGGCTAGTCCGTCCTTAATAATTGCCTACAATCATTAAGGACGGAAAAGACTTATTAAATAAGTGGTCTGCTTCCTTCGATTAATAATAATAATCAAAACATAAATTTTTTTATTTTATAAAAATTTTTATCAAAATTGCCGATATTACTTTGAGAATCATAAAAACATAAATTAATTTTAACATTTTACGCATATGGAGTGAAACTAATCCGTGACAGACCCAACAGGCCCCATTACATCCAGAAAAGTAAACCATTTAGTGCGGTTTACACGCTGGTGACATTATTAGACCTCATTTCTTCAAAATTGCGCCGGAGCTCGCTTTAGTTAGATGAATAAGTCTTTGTTTGAAAATATAAATGACATTGATCGATAAGTCGATTTCGGAAATATACCTGTCAATTGGCCCCTCGATTATTTCCTATGGAACTATGTTACACCACTGGTGTTTGATGATAAAGAAATTGATGCCTTGAAGGCCAAGATGTTATTCTTGAAAAAGTGGCGTAAAATTGGACGTCCAGAATGCGCTTCGACTTAAATAGCCAGGGTGGCCAAATGGAATATAAAAATGGATTAAAATTTAATCTTTAGATTTTGACAACTTAAAGGTCTATCGTTCTTAGTAAACACCCGTCAGATCAATTTGTGTGTATATAATACTAATAAATTTCGTGCCGCAGAATTAGTGTTGCCCTGTGAAATTGTACAAAAATGTTTGCTTTTAACACAATTTTCAAAAAGTGCAAACTTATTGCTAATAGTAAATCGATATCTGCTGCTGTAACAAAAATCTGAAATTAAAATCCAGCATCTTAATAAAACATTTTTCTTCTAAAACCACATAATTTAATCATTATTATGTAAGAGCACGATCAAGAAAATCACTCAAGCATTATTTCCATACCTGCTGTAGCCAGCTTAAGACAAAAAATCCATAATAAAATCATTTACATTCATGCTTAGTTTTCAAGTTTACTTTAAGATTTCCACCGGCAAACATGTTTAAAACACTAACAGCATTAATTGCATCAAATATTTTTTTGGATTTTATAATACAAGCCGTCATTGTAGAAAGAAATCTATATTCGTACTATCGTTTGCCCACCACAACAGTCAAAACCTCCAACAACAGCGAAGATTATTACATACTGCAATGTCCTTTTAAGGCCTCCCTAAATATACCAAAGCCCCAGGACATGCCGATATGTCTTATTGTGGGCAGACACAGAGAAAACGATAATAAACAGAAGCAGAAAGAGTTTGTAACAGCTAAGCCTCGCTCAACTTTAAACACCCAAGTGGACTATCGCCTTCTAAAGCCACCAAAATTAGTGAAACTAGTGAAAATAAAAAATGGAAAACCCTATACAATGCTACTGAAACCGGTTACTAAAAAAGAGGTGATTCACAAAAAACCTAAAACTGAAATTAACAAACAAAACCACGAAGCCAGTAACATAAAATATTTAGTGCCACTTTCCAAAATGCCAATAAATCAATCGACGATTGTGTATTCTGTACCTTTGGTGCAGAAAATACAAATGAACGATTCATTAGCCTCAAGTTCCACAAAAGAGCCCCAGGAACTAATTCAATCTCCAAAGCCTTTAACGACTTCGGAAGCAGATTTTTTGGATGATCCCTTAGATGAGGATGATACTGAGCCAAGTCCTTTAAAATATTTAGGAGTTCAAGATACTTTAAAGGCATTACAACTAAGACAACAACAACAACAACTACCACATCCATTGGCCACAAATCAAACACTTTACAAATCGGAAAAGTTTTTTGCTGATGCAGAGGATTATAAAAAAGGATTTCGCACTAAAGGCTTTCAAAATATGTATCATCGTGATGAAATTTATCAGGATCATATATTTTACGATGATCTACAACAAATGGGAAATTATCGTATTAATCAGAAGTTGCAACAACAACAACCATAGAGTGTTAATTGCAATATTAAAATTTTATATTTATTTAAAAGAGTTTTAAATTTAAAAAAAAAAATTTAAAAATATATAATAAAATGAAATGACGATCGTCGGTAACAGCTAAACTTGAAAATAGTAAGATTATTTTTTCTCGAATATTTTCCAGATTACATTTTAGAAGATGTAACCGAAGAAAAGTTTTTCCGAAAAATAGATACTTGTAAAAGTCTGAAGTGGTTTTGGAGTTCTCGGTATACCTCGGTGTAAACTAAAATATGAAAAAAACGTATTTTTTTTAATTAGGCGGGCATTTCGATAATAACTTTTATGTTAACACTGCTCCCGTTAACTGTTATCCATTACTGAACTACTGCCGTATTTTGAATCACAATGTTTCTGGATGTTTCACAACAACGGCTGATGGTCTTCGTTACCATGCTGGATAAATTAAATTGAAATTAATTAATTTGTAATTGTATTGTAACGTTTAATAAATTAATGCATATAGTAAAACTGCAACAGGACAATTTCTGTACATGAAATATTTTTTAAAAAGCTTATTTTGCAGTCAACAGAGAGTACTATTATTGGTATAATATTTACTTTATCAATCAATCCAATTATTTTTGAGGCTACAACTTGGAATCGGGAAAAGTTCCACCTTAAAAAACACTTGGGAATGCTGCTCCGAGGGATACTTTTTGTAAGTAAAATATTGGAATTTCCAAAATACCTAAAGAAAAGCAATAAATAGAGTTTAAATTTGATTATTTCTTGGGAAGATTATTGGTCAATATGGAAAAATGTTGGTCCAGGGAGCACCTAATGGACCTTTAATAGTGGGATATCTGAAATAATTTTACAATTTCGAAAAAAGCCGATTTTAAAAAATAGTCATATTTGAAAATTTCTTGGGATAGTCATATAGAAAAATGGGGATGGGCTGGTATATCACAGCATATACAAATGATGGTCCAGAGAGCACTTAATGGACTCAGCCCATCCCCTTTTTTGATTGAATTTTGTATTCAATTTTTGTTTCGTTTCCACTTTGGATTTATAGATACAACTTTTCGAAAAGGTATAATACAACTCAAATAGAGTTTTTTTGTGACTGACAGGTACATATTTGAAAAATAAAAAAGTTATGTCCAAAAATTTGTTTAATTAATGTGCTGTTTCTGTATTGCAAACGACCAATTGTATGAAAAGCAGAAATGTTTTTAATGATTCCTAAAAAAATACTGAAACAGCATTTAAAACCACTTAATTTAATCGTAAAAAATTATATTATTTATTAGTTTTATTATAAACTAGCTGTTCCCGCCACGTCGCACAGTGGCCAATTTGGCTTCGCTAGCGGTATTAAATTCAAATTTTCAAATTTGAAAAACCATTAATTTTTTTTAACAATCGATAACAAATACATTCATTAGATTTGTATCGATTTTTAAAAGCTCAGCTTACAGGTGATGAACAGCTGTGAGCTGTCAAAGTCAGCATATGTTTCTGCAAGTGTTGTGCAAAATATTTCCGCCTTTTTGATCATCGTTTTGCTATTCGTGTTAAACTTGCAAATTTTATTATTTTCATTAAAAGTTTTGTTATATACTAACGCCAAGGTATGTATTATATAAAAAAACTGTGGTTGTGATCTGTGTATACTTATGATATTTATAAAACGTAATCATGTTTAAGTGTATTAGCAACTCGCCCATTGTAACGTACACCTGTCTTTCGTGGAGTAGAACTTACAAAATTCACCTGCATTCAGTGTAATTGTAAATTTTCCTATATGTGTAAACCATTGTGTGTCCAAAATGTCCAAAATTTACTGCGAGTACCTGCGAGCCTTCAATTTATTGTACTTTTTAGGCAAAATGTCAGTGACAAAACGCACCCTTTTTTTAATATGGCATGAAGAAGCGATCCCCACCAAGAAGTTTCTCGCCGTGGAAAATTATGTTCTTGGTACCGTTTTGAGCAAAATAACTTATACTCAGAAAGAGCAGTGCGAAATTGGAAGGAAACTGCGAAATTTTGCTAGTAGGCTTATCCAAAAGTGGAAGTCCTGTGGCAGAAGTAAGGTGTTTTTCGAAAAAATTAACCAAGAATGGCTAGATACACCATTGGTATTATTGGGAAAAAAGCAAATGAAAATATTGGACGACCGGAAAAAGAGCTTTCCGAGTGCTGCAAAAAAACGCAAGTCAAAAAGATGTCAGGGCTTACAGAGGATGTGTCATGTGAAGGATTGTTGGTAGCTGCAAGCTGCAGTTTATATAAAGCTGGAAAGCGCAGTGCTTCCAAAGTTGTAGAAATAGTAAAAGGCGATGAGGATTTTAGCGGAAAGGTAATAAAAAATATAAAAAAACCAAAGCCCCTTCCATCAAAATTTTCGGACGATAAAGCGCTTGCGCTATTTGTAGATCTTGGACATATCAGATACACTTGGAACTTGAACAAGAAAGCAGCAAGAAACCAAAACGCCGATATAAATCCATGCTACGAAAAATTACGCTTCGCCAAAAAAAAGTGCTATCCTAGTGACATTACAGTCACTGATTATTATGCTGAAGTGCCACTACAAAGTCTTGTGGACCATACAATAAATAGGATCATGGAAGCACACCCTGAAAGTTTTGAAATCCCATCTACAAGTAATAATAACACCCATTTAACTGCTGTCTACAAATGGGGTTGTGATGGCAGCAGCGGCCATTCCACATATAGGCAAAAATTTAACGACTGCTAAGGAAACATGAGAGACCAATATTTATTTTCAATTTGTATTGTACCACTGCAAGTGCAGAACGGACCGACAGTTTTATGGAAAAACAATCGACCTTCTTCTACACAATACTGTTGACCAATCAAAATACTTTGCGAGAAGGAAACGGCGGACCTGAGTCGCAGGGAAATTGAAAATATTAAGAGCCAAATATTAAATATTGTACCAACATATGTAAACACATTGATTATTGATCACCAATTTCACATGACCATGCTTGATGGTAAAACTTTCAGCGTCATTTCAGAATCTTCTTCGCAAATATGCGGAATCTGCAACGCAACACCGAAAAATATGAATGACTTAAATTTGGTGAAGAGCTTTCCAATTAAAGTGAACCTCTTTCAATATGGGCTATCCAGTCTCCACTCCTGGATAAGATTTTTTTAATGTATTTTGCACATATCCTATTGAATACCGTGGTGCTGACAAGGATATTGTTGGACAAAATAAAACAAATATACAGCAGAAGCTACGAGAAGAAATGCATTTGTTGGTCGACATACCAATGGCTGTTACTGGAAATACCAACAACGGAAATACGGCAAGAAGGTTCTTTCAACAACCAGATTTAGCCGCTCGTATAACTGGAGTGAACGAAAATTTAATATATCGATTCAGCGTCGTCTTACGAGCACTTGCGTGTGGATACGATATAAACACGGAGGCATTCAGACTTTACGCAATGGAAACTGCCGAAATTTTTGTTAGTTTATACCCTTGGTTTTACATGCCCTCGTCTGTTCACAGAATTTTAATTCATGGAGCAGACATAATCAATCATTTTTCGCTTCCAATTGGTATGATGTCCGAGGAAGCGCTTGAAGCCAGAAATAAACATTATCGGAACATCCGTGAAAATAATACCAAAAAAAATTACAGGAAAAATACAATGGAAGATATAATTAACGCTCTTCTTGTTTCTTCTGATCCCTTAATATCTTCATTGTCCAACGGCTCATCAATTTCCTATTCCAGAAATATTAGTTTCGATAAGGAAGTTAAAAGCTTGCTTATAATGCATCATTTTGAAGATGATTTCTCTGAATCTGATACTGAAGAATCTGATTAATATTTCTTTTATAATATGGTTTCTCTTTGAGTTGACATTTTTTTTTTTATATATGAATATATGGTGGAAAATGTTTATTGAATTAAAAACAAAATAAAAACCTAAAAAAAAATAAAAATAAAAAATTTAAAATTAAAAAAAAAATTAAAAATAAAAAAAAAAATTAAAAACAAAAAAAATTAATTTTTTTTCCAAAAATTGTTTCATTTTTTTCTGAATTGAGAAAAAAATAACTTTGAAAATATCTTCTTTACTTTGGAAGCTATGAATAAAATGCCGCTAGCGAAGCCAAATTGGCCACTGTGCGTCGTGGGCGTCCTGATAATATTTTGCTCGATTTTGCTTTGAAAGTATTCCACACCTATTGTAAGACTTACTTATATAGAGTAGCACCTATAAGAGAAAAATGCAACTATACTAAGAAGAAACTAACAAAAACAGATTTTTATAGCCACACTCAAGTCATAGCATTCTTACCAAATTTTTAACGCTAAAAATTAACGCTAAATAACAAAAATAATGTAATCACATAATTACCTAAGTATGTATTTCACAAAATACCCAAATTATACAACGCATACGCGACTTAAAACAAATACAAATTTTATTCAATTGGCTATTTGGCATATGTTTTTAGCGCCATCTGTGTTTAAATATCAAAATTAAAGGTGCCGTAAAGTACGAAGTAGTTAAAACGATCTGTGTTTTAAAATATACAACTTTCAAAAATTAAAGGTACCGTGCCGTACTAATATAAATGTATAATGTTTATGTATTTTTTTACTATATAAAATATAAAGTATTCATATCCGGTTAGTTCAACTGAATACTTTCACTGCTTTTTCTCTACTTTCTTTTGGAAATAAGATATTTTTGCGGAAAAATAATATCCTATATTGGGACCAGGATACTTAGGTACCTCCTCACAAAATTTTGTTAAAATCCATCCAGTAGATTTTACATGATGCGAACGTAAATGAAAAGTAGACAGACAGACAGACAGACGGAAATGAGTTACTACTTTATTATATGTATAGATTTTTCGTAATTTTTATGTTGTTATTTCAATTAAAATTTTTAATGAAAGAGGAAGATCCTTTTTGTTCAATATGTCACAATCGTTTTCCAATTTGGATTATTGTAGTTGCTGTAAAATCATACCCGTACATGCAGAGCTTCCTCATCATCAGATAAAGAAAACTCAGCTTCTTATTAATTTTTCCTTTTAAAATGGTAATTTGTATGAATGATTCCTCCTGCTAAAATTGTTTCCCGATTCTTGGTAGTCAATTTCTGTTTTATGCACGAATTCTAGTTGCAAAATTCCTAAAAAAAATTATAGGATAAATATAGATATTTTTATCTTTAGTTTTTTTTTCATCCATTGGATTGGTGGCCCTAAGCTAATTTATTTGGTGAGTAAAGTCTTCCATTTCCATTCTACAAAAGCGTCTCTCTTGTGATTATTCTTATGCTTTTCCCTAATCAATCGCCAAAAAATATTATTTGTTTATTTTAATTTAAATTTTCATATGTACATACATATGCGTGTATTTCTCCATCTTAGCAAAAATTGTATAGTGAAAACGAGCCATGTTGCAGTTTTCGGCCGCAGTAACACCCCTTTTACAATAGGACAGAAACAAGGCAGATAGACGAGACTTGTTATTAAGGGGTTGAAGAGGTAGAGTGTGTATTTCATGACTATCGTACGGGACATTTTTTCATATCTCTGTTCTGCTTTTCGCTTTTTTCTTTGTTTCGTCATTTTGATGAGTTTTATTTAGAGTTCGCAGAGAGACCACAGATTTTAAAACACACACACACATGTAAAGTAAATAAATTCGATAATAGAATGTTCAAAAATCTGTCTGTCTTCTTTATATCCAATTGTAAAAGATTTAAGCAAGAGCAAAAGAGAATTCAAAAAATGTTTGCCCTGTTTCCGTCTATTGTAAAAGGGGTGTAACCACTTAGTAATCAAATTTTACTGAAAACTAGTTTATCGTGACCAAAGTGGGGTTAACAACAAATAAATTGTGTTTTCATCAATCATATATTGTTACAGAGAATATAATATGGTTGCTGTGACCATAACATAAACATGTTTTTTTCTCCACGCATAGTCAATAGTTTTACCATGCTATTATCACAATAACTCACATGCACACTTTATCACAAATACATGCACATATTTTCAATTTTTTCAATTACTGCCTTGAATACTTTAAAGACAGTAAATAGGATAGTGATTTGGCGTATGCCGACGGCAATAATTCAAATTTTTGTGTATAAAAAAAGTTCAAAAGGAAAAATTCAAAAAGTGAATTGTCTTAATTATTTTGTAGGCGCCTACACTAAGAAGACAATTGTCAGTATTGTTGACAACTATTGTCACATCAGTATTGTCAGATGTAAACGCAGGGTTAGTAATATTTATCAAATGTATAAAGGTAGAATTAGCTTTTACTTTCCGTTCTGTTACGAAACAGCTAATCTATTTTTAAACGACTTCAAAAAAGAAGGAGGATATCAATTCGTCTGAATGTTGCTTTTTTATTTATGTAACCGCAGAACTCAGCCATTTCTTTATTTGAAAGGTTATGCTTTCAGTTTGATCCCGTTTTAAAGACAGTTCATTAGGGACAGTAAAGGGCACAAAATTAAAATTTTAAAAAATTGCGTATCGCTATAGCTCCCAACAGCAGAAATTAATAAAACAATAAATTTAAAATTTAAAAAGTGTGCCCATAGATGACGTAATTTGACCTATATGGGCCTATCTTCTGAACCGTTATAGACAAAACCTTGCAAAGAAAGTCGATTACTACGACCGTTGTAATAAAATGTATAAATATTCGAAATTTAAAATTAAAGGGTGCTCCAATAGTTCATTTAATTTGATTTATATGGCCATACTTTTAAACAGTTATACACAGTCCGCAGAAAATTTCAAAGAACCTGTATTACTAAGTCCCCTATAACAAAGAGTATAAAATATGAATTTGGAAATAAAAGGGTGTCCCAATAGTTACTCTAATTCTATGGATGTGGACAAACTTTTGAAATGTTATAGACAGACAGCTGAAATATACAAGGAACCTGTATTGCAAAGTCCACTATAGCAAGTACACAATTTGAATTTAGAAATTAAAGGGTGTCCCCATAAATTATATAATTTGACCTATATGGCCCTATCTTTTGAACCGTTAAACAAAAACCCTTGAAAATTAGCAGAATGTCAACTACTTTCGCTGATATAATAACAAGTATAAATATTTGGAATTGTAATGTAAAGGGTGTCCCAATAATTCAAGTAATTTGATATATATGGCCAAACTTTTGAACCGTTATAGAAAGATAGTTGAAATTCACAAAGAATCTTTGTGGCCAAGTCCTCTACAAGGTCTTTAATTTAAAATTGCAAATTAAAGGGTGTCCCAAAAGGTGATGTTATTTGATCCATGTAACCCTATCTTTGAAACCGTTATAGACAGAGGCTTGAATGGTGTCCCCATAAAATAAGGATACTGGTAAAAATAGCTTAACTTTTCAACAGTAATAGGGAGAGGCTTGACATTCACATAGTCTTTTCTTTTTCCCTCTAATTTTGGCGCATCTTTTATTTGGTTTAACTCTAATTCTTACAAATTATTTCTTACATTTTTAGTTAATCTGTTTTGAAGTCGGGTTTTTTTTTGTAAGAATTATTGATAAATAGAAATGTGTTTATGGAGTTAGATTTTCTATTCCATTCTGTTCTGTTGCGGACGAGTTTGTCAAAAACAAAACTTTGACATCATTCTTAAATAAAAGCTAGAAAAATATTATTATATTTTCGTAGTTTGTTTAAACTTTTTATTTACTTTAATTGTGGAATACAGATAAATAATACCTAGTTATATGCATATTAGAAAAATAAGCAATGGAGAAGATAAAACTGAATGTAAACTTTCAAATAAAACCAATAATAAGTGCGTTTTTATGGAATTTACAGAACAGAAACTAACAAAACGGCAACGGAAAATGAAGACTAATGAAGCCTTAATCATAAACCCAACCGAATGTTTCAAAATTCATAATTTTCGAAATACATTTATTACCAAGTTGTTAGTAAATTTACACATTTTATACTTTTAACACGCTTCTTTATTGTTCAGATTGATTTCATTACAACATTCGATAATAAAATCTTAACTAAAAGTACATTCAAATAAAGGATATGTTACAAATTGTATTATTTAAATAGAATTTTTAATAACTTCAGTAAAATGTTTTTTGGAAAAATAATGCTTTTTTGGAAAAATAATGCAAAGCTCTTTTACGACTTTCAGATATATTTTTATTACGTATCTTTGCACTTGATGTTTTGATTTATAAACAACTTAAAAGTTAAATAACTACATGGTGATCCAAAGAGAAGGTTCTTTTTAAAATAAAATAAAATGAACTAGACTTAATTTCTTCTGGTATATTATAGCTTTATTAGAAATTAAAAATATTTCCATCATTCCCATTATCCATTTCATCAGTTACTTCGTTGTTTGTGGATTATTCGCATAACATCGGTCTTTAACAGCGCTATACAAGAGAAAGTCTAAACGGGTCAAATGGCATATTCGTAGTGGCCAACTGGCATCGTCAAAACAACTGATATTTTGGTTTTGTTAGATCAACACTATCGCGAATACTGAATAGAACACCTAGTGTTTGTTTGAAACCGAACCCCCAAACCCCAGACTGACAGACTAGGGCATAACCAAAAAGTCGATGAGGGTATCCCATTTAATCGTCTATGTGAGAATTTTAGCTTAAAATGGCATTTCCAGTAGCATTTTTGAAAAAAAAAATACCAAGGATCCATACCGAACTATTATTCTCTCTCTCTCTTCTTAGATCAACACTATCGCGAATAGTGAATAGCACACCTAGTGTTTGTTAAACCGAACCCCCAAACCCCA